>BQNB010092381.1:0-20917 GCA_026074375.1 Tanacetum coccineum | reverse complement strand
AGTAAGTAGCTTGCTTACTGGAAGTTGACCCATGCCCTGCTTTTTTTACCCGTTTTGAACCCGAACTAAGCAAAAAAAACTGATTATCTAGTTCTAATATAAGCTACTAAGCCAACTAAACAATTCAAACACTAAAAAAGCTTATTGCTTTTATAGAAGAAACACGAAAAAGATCTTTTTTAACATTTAATAAAAGCACCAACTTGTGATTTATATCATAACATAAACCACATACGACTGACTATGTTACTACAATATATCTGGCAAGTCTGTGTTCTATTAAGGAACTCACACCATCTTGTTCCAAGATATTGTGGATATACTTCCACTAACATTTAAATACACTCTTGCGGAATCTAGTCAGCTACTAAGCCAACTGAACAATCCAAACACTAAAAAGCTTATTGCTTTTATAGAAGAAACACAAAAAGATTTTTTTTAACATTTAATAAGCAAATTAAACACTCAAAAAACTTAGAAAATGTAATTAACCAAGATAACTGGTTATCTAGCACTATAATAAGCTGAGTGCTTTTATAGAAGAAACATGAAAAAGGTCAATTTTTAGCATTTAATATGATAGTAAACATCCTAAGAAGCCGTTGAAAAGCTTATTGTTTCTAAGAAAAAAAGACACAATGCTCATAGAATAAAAAACAAGCCAATTAAACAATCCAAAAACTCACAAAATATACTAATAAACCAAGAAAACAGCCTAAACACTGGAAGGCTATTTATTTTTCATAAAAGAGCACCAATAAACTGATTATCTAGCACTAATATAAGCTACAAAGCCAACTGGATAATCCAAACACTCAAAGAAGCCACTAACAGTTTTCTTTTAAGGGATTAGGCTTGTCTATTAGTTTAAGTGGGGTCAGATATACATAGAGTTTGGGTCATGGGAACAGTCAGTACCGATTAGATCAAATCATGAACTACAAATCTGATCATTCATTGATCCCATCCAAGTTTGGCCATGGGTCAGGTCAGTTTTGATTATCTATCAGATCATTAAGTGCATAACTACATCATTGAAATGATCCCATATAAATCTGGCAAGTCTGTGTTCTATTAAGGAACTCACACCATCTTGTTCCAAGATATTGTGGATATACTTCCACTAACATCTAAATACACTCTTGCGGAATCTAGTCATGTAGAGGCTCAGGTTCTGAAAAATGTCCTATTAGCGGGAAAGAGCCCTAAATATATAGTATGGCCATTGATCTTGTGTAAACAAACATAAAAGAATTCTGAATTTAAAGTCATTCTCATCCTACACCCTGATACCTACAGGAAGCATCAAATTTTGAGTGACCTTCATTGGAAGGCATAATGATGTATGTTGAACTATTAGCTACACAGACTAATAACGTTCAATAATGTTCTAAACTATACACTCTCAGTGTAATACAAAATCATTAAATCACTAAAGTGGTCAACATAAATTATTAATAATATGTTTTAACCACATCACAAACACAGTAGAAAACAGGAAGGTTCTTTCGAGCAAAACATCAAATAATCTTATAATGCTTACCTCTAAAAGACCATCTGATATCATCACGACCCTTCACTAAGAAACTTTGCATATATCTTCATATTCAATCGCTTGAATAACTCTCGCATAAACTCCCACTTCCTCATATTGGCACTTCCGCACAAAACCGTTAACAGCTATTAACACTCAAACAACAATAACCTCACATTCAACACACGATACACACCATTTACAACCCTCACAACCCCACTAATTTTTGAAATAACCGTCTCCAACTCCTATTGATCCACCCTTAACTTATGCTTACTCTCAATCATCTCAATGTCACCTACATACTTATCAATTACCTTACTCAAAGTATATAGTTAATTGCGCACCATATTGTTTTATGTTCTTAGGATTTGAAATATCATCTAAGGTATAAAAACAAACACATGGTATGCATAAATACAAACACTTTAATTCATCAAATAAAATCACAAAATGGATTCCACAATTTGAAAGTACACTCACTTTTCTTCATCAGTTAGCTATGAAAATGGTCTAAAAGGTTTGATTCTTTCTTTTCTTTTCGCAGCTGCATGAAGCAGTCTTCTCCTACAATGGGATAAACAATGAGGGTTTATACTTAAGTAAAAATACTATTGTAGATAAAATAAAAAAACTGATAAAATACTCACTTTTCTCCTATAATAATCGTTGCGATTACCCAAGTTTTTCTACAATCAATTCGTTAAAAGACGAGCCAGAACAATTAGAGTTTATATAATTCTAAACCAAACTTAAGATAAACAATTAAGAAAAGGCACAACAAAATTAATAGTATACTCACTCTTCTTTACAAATTAGAGATGAATACTCAGCGGCAAATACTTTTTGATTTATCATCCACGACCATTTTTTCTACAACAACATCATAAAAACACATCTTATTAAAGTAAAAACCACAAAAATAGCTTGATTCTATAACTGCAAATTCAATGACAGCCAAATGAAAAGGCTTGGCCAATGGAGAGGCTGAATATGATTTGTAAATGCTCTATGGATTGATTATGAAACTGTAACATTTATTTATATCATTAACATGACACATTGAATATCAAAAAACTAGATCTTTTATAATATAAGAATTCAGTCGAGTCGTCTATTTAACTGATTCAACCGTTAGATTGAACCGGTTCTATACATATGTATACTTTTCATAACATATTTGATAAGTCTTTCTCCGATTTTAATCTTACATATAATTAAATCGTTAAAAATAAGATGACTCTGTTAGTTTTTAGTCTTTTATTTTCATATTAACCAAAAAAAATCATAATTCTAGTTTACAACATGCTATATTGTGTTGTGTTTAGAATCCCATCTTTATTAATTAACTTTTTAAATTAACCAAATATAATACAAATATTAGTTTATAACTCTAATTTTTTGTTATACCAAAACTTAACCACACCAGTCACATCATTTTAGAGTCTCAAATCACCGAAACAATCATCATACTTGCCACCATATACTTTTTAACCCCTTACTACCCTTTTTTTTCTTTTGTGATCACTAAACTCCATTTTCTGTCCTTCTTAGGGGTCTTTTTGACCACCTTAGCCGGTAACAAGTTTTTTTTTCATAGGTGACGGTCACATAGGATTTCTAGGGATACAACAGAACAATGTTGTAAGTTTGGTACTTTTATAAATTATTTTCCTATAAAAAATTACTTTTTATACAATTTTTTTTATCAAATAAATATTTTTGGTTTATATGTTTTCGTATGTTTTTTGTAATTATTTTATACTTGTAAAACAAACACACAATTTTATCTTGCTACCCTGGGCGAGATAATTTTAGGGCTAAAATTTTTTGTAATTATTTTATACTTGTAAAAAAAATAATTTTTTTTTGGTTTTGTTAGGTTCAAGAAAAGTGTTTATTATTAGATGAATTGGTCTTTGTATAGTTTTGATTAGTTTTATAGTTTTATTAGTAATTATAATGGAATAAAGTCTATCTTGGTCAAAGTTAAATAATGTTGACCAAAGTTTGACTAAAGTTAGGAAAATAGAATAGGATAAGCAATAAGTATAAATACCCATCTAGGAGGGGTATTTATACAAGACTTTACATTTGTTGTAATTCACTTCTCCCTCTCATTTTTATTTTCCCTTTGAAATAAAAATTTAGAAAATGATGAAAAATACTCTCTAGCTCCTCTCCTCTATTCTATTAACTTTCGTATGATTACTACTATGCAAACATGACATATAACAAGTGGTATCTATCATCGGGAGAGATCTAGCGTATGTTTCGTAAATCAAAGCGAGCTTAACCATGTGAAATTTCGATCTACAAGCTTTCGTATGGATGAACAGTGGGTTTCGTATGAGTTAGATTTATGATTTGAAGAGTTTTTTATCTTAAAACGCATAATAATAGCTTTCGTAACCATCGAATTGTAGGTTTAATATCTAGATTACGAAAAATACGTGTTTAGATTGAATTTGATCGAGAAATATAGATTTGATAGCTTTCGTAAGCAAGAAATAAGGTTTTGGTAACTGTTTTAGGCGGGAAAATAGCTTTCGTATTTCAGTTTTGAGCTTTCGTATTGTAGTTTTGGTTTCGTAACTGTCATACGTAAGTCATTTCTTAGCTTTCGTAAACTAGTTAAGCTTTCGTAAACAGTAAACTAGCTTTCGTAAAGTAGAATTTTGTCAATTTGAAAAAGATAACATTGTTATTATCACTTTAAAATGCTTAAAATCAGACTGATAGCCTTTTACTAGGTTTTTAGCTAAGAATTTACGTAAGAAAGACGTTTCTTGGATTTTACGAAAGTAGAGGTTATTTGGAATTTACGAAAGGAGGTTTCGTAAATTGGAAGCTTTCGGTAACTGTTTGGTTTCGTAAACAGTGGAAACTTTCGTAAAGACTTGGTTTCGTAACAGAGGTTTCGTAACATTGTATTCATAGTTGGAAGGTTTCGTATCTCATTGGAAAAGGTTTTGTAACACAGTTTTGGGGTTTCGTAACACAGCTTAAGAGGTTTCGTATCTTTTAATTTTGGATAATTGAGCTTTCGTAACAAGGCTTAAGTGTTACTTAGACTTTCGTAACAAATCAAGGTTTCGTTTCTTCAAAGTTACTTCATTGTAATACAAGACAAGGTTGTTATTGCTCGTTAACTTCACGATTACAAGACTTTATCTCTAAAACGACCCAAGTTTGCATTGTAATCATTTGATACAACATGTCTACTTCAAACAATTCTAATCAACAAACTTTAGCAGATTCGGGAGCTAATGAAAGGCCTCTAATGCTTGAGAGAGGAAATTATATTCCATGGGAAAGTAGATTCAGAAGGTTTTTGGATAATAAACTTGAAGAAGGGGAACGAATGTGGAATTCAATTCAAAATGGACCTTATGTGAGGCCAATGATTCCTGATCCAGACGGTACTGTGAACATAAACGGTACTGTGAAACAAATACTTCAACCGTTGTCCAAAATGACTGAGGGAAACAAGAAGCAATACATTGCTGATGTGAAAGTCATGAATTATCATCTTCAAGCAATACTAAATGATATATACAATTCAGTGGATGCATGTAAAAACGCTAAGGAAATGTGGGAACGAATTAAGAGGCTGATGTTTGGTTCTGATGTTACTAGCCATGTAAGACACTCACGTCTTATGGATGAGTTTGACAAATTTACAGCAAAAGAAGGGGAATCGTTAGAATCCGTGTATGAAAGATTGACAACGCTTGTGAATATTATGGATCGTAACAATGTTCGTCCTATTTCAGTGTCAACCAACACCAAGTTTCTCAATTGTTTACAACCTGAATGGAGCAAATATGTCACCATGGTTCGTCACAATCAAACTGGGGAGACAGTTTCTTATGATATGTTGTATGATTCTTTAGTACAATTCGAACCACATGTTCTAGCATCCAAAGCAAAGAAAGCTGCCAAGAAGCATGAACAATTAGCCCTTATTGCTCATTCCAATGCTTCTTCATCACAATCTTATGCAAATTCTTCTTATTCACCACAACCATACTATGTCATACATCCTTCATCAGTTGTTGATTATAAAGATGAATATCAAGGGGATTCTCAAGAGGACAAGCTTACAACTGCCATGATGTTATTAGCTCGAGCAATCACTCAAAAGTTCTCCACACCTACCAATAATCGTCTTCGTACTTCATCAAATACAAGGAATCAAGCCGTGATTAAGGATGGTCGAGTTGACATACAAACCAAGAATGCAGGTTATGGTGGCAATGGTAATAAGAATGCAGGGAGACAAAGCAGGAATCAAGCATTTAATGCAGGAAATGGAAATGATGACAGCAATCAGATTATTCAGCGTGTTCCACGAACTGAGTCAACTCCGGGAAAGGCAAATGTTCAGTGTTATAACTACAATGAAAAAGGCCATTATGCTCGTGATTGTCAGAAACCAAGAGTTCGTGATGCAAAGTATTTCAGAGAACAAATGTTGTTAGCTATGAAAGATGAAGCCGAAAGCAACCTCAACAACGAAGAAAATGACTTCATGCTTGACACTTCATATGGTGAGGAAATTATGGAAGAGTTAACTGCTGCAGTCATGTTGATGGCTCGAATTCAACCAGCTGATGGTAATGCTGAGGCTATGCCATCATATGATGCAAAGGCTGTCAGTGAGGTAAATGCTTCATCCAAGGTTCATGAACAAATGCGTCATGAGAAACGTAAAACTATTATTCAAACATCTGATGATGATCAAATTGATTCTAATATCATATTTGATGATCCATATGTGGAAAATAATGGTGGCACGTCAGACCATGATTCAAATGATCATGACGAATATCATAAAATTCAAATGCTAGCATATGATGTTCAAAGAGAAGTTGAAAATCAAAAACGATTAAACAATGAGCTTAAAAAGTAAAAGATGTTGCTACAAAAGGAGCTTGAGACGTGTAAGGATTGGGTCAAATTGTTTGAGTCAAAATCACTTCAATGTTCAAAATATAAAGAAACATGTGAAGAGTTGGAACGTGAATTAAGGAATGATAAGAACACCATTGAGAGACTTTTGAAAGAAAAATATAACATTCAAAGTGATTTTTTCAAAATCTAAAATGAAAAGATAATAATTAAACATGAAACTCAGTTAGCTAAAAAGGCTCTTAAAGAACGAGAAAATCGGTATCTTGAAGATATTTGTGATCTCGAAGAAAAACTGAGTTCTCATGATCGAATTGTTTTTAAAATGGGCCAATCAATTCAAATAATTCACATGCTTGGAAAGACACCGAATAAAGTTTATGATCCTTTTCTTAAAGCTAGGTTGGGTTACAAGAATCTCGAACGTCTCAAGAAGGCCATTGCAGCACAACCAAAATGTATGATGGTGAAAGCTTCATAGTATAAATTAGTAATTGATTCACCTAATTCAGAGGAAACTTTAGAAGATGCGGAAGAAAGTCGATTGAAAGAGGAAGTTTTTGTTCGTCAGCCGGATAGATTTGTAGATCCAGACTTTTCGAACCACGTATATCGTCTTAAGAAAGCTCTGTACGGTCTCAAACAAGCCCCTAGAGCCTAGTATGACAAGCTTTTCTCATTCTTAATCGAACACCATTTCACAAAAGGTATTGTCGATCCGACATTGTTTACAAGAAGACACGGGGATGATATTTTATTAGTTCAAATTTATGTCGATAACATAATTTTTGGGTCAACTAAACCAGTGTTTGCAAAAAGATTTGAAAAACTAATGAAATATAATTTTGAAATGTCAATGATCAGTGAAATGAAGTTTTTTCTCAGACTTCAGGTTCATCAATTACCCCGAGAAATCTTTGTATGTCAATCACAATATATTATGGATCTTCTTAAGAAACATGGGATGGAAAAATGTGATACAATTTGTACGCCAATGGCTACAACCAAACTAGATGCAGATTTACAAGGAACCCAGGTTGACCAAACTAAGTATCGTAGTATGATTGGGGGATTTATGTATCTCACTACTAGTCGACCAGACATTGCCTTTGCGACATTTGCATGTGCGCGTCATCAGGCACACCCAACTGAAAAACACCTCAAAGAGGTCAAAAGGATCTTTCGCTACATAAGACAAACCATTAACATGGGTCTATGGTACTCGAAGGATTCTGGGTTTGAGCTAATTGCATATTCAGATGCAGACCTTACAGGGTGTAATGATGATTGCAAAAGTACATCTGGAGGCATTCAATTTCTGGGAGATAAGCTAGTCAGTTGGTCATCGAAAAAGCAAGATTGTACAGCAATGTCAACCGCGGAAGCTAAGTCATTTGGATGAGGACGCAACTGCTAGATTATGAATTTCGGTACAACAAGATTCCAATATACTGTGACTCAAATAGTGAAATTGCCATATCTTGCAATCTATCTTGCATTCCGGTAAACATCACGTACAAAACATATTAAAATATTCGGTATCACTTTATCAAGGGAGTTGTGAAAAGGTACCATTGAACTTTACTTTGTCGGGACGGAATATCAACTTGCTGATCTTTTTACAAAAGCCCTTTCAAAGGAAAGGTTTGAGTATTTAGTTCATATGATTAGTATGCGATGTATGACTCCAACACAGTTGGAACGTCTGACAAAGCATCTTCTTAAATGAAAGATCATACATCAAAACAATTTGTAAATATTTTTTGAAAATAAAATACAAAATTAAAAAATTTCAAAAACAAAATACAAAATTAAAAAATCTCAAAAACAAATACAAAATTGAAAATTTTCAAAAACAAGAAAAATATTTTTTTTACTATTTTTCACTATTTTTCAAAAACTAAAAAAAATACATAAAAATATAACTTAAAGATACAAACACATATCTTTTTCGTTTTATCAGTTACATGATATTGTATTTCTCAAAAAGTGGTTTTTTAAATGCAAAATAAATGTATCATGAACTGAGGGGGAGTAAATCATTCAGAAAATGATCTTTCACTGCTAAAATATGTGGTTTGTAACTAAAATCCATTCACAAACAAAGGATTTGTTTCAAAAACATCTTTCAAAATCATCAAGTTTGAAAAATTCAAGTGTGCAAAATTGCAAGAAATAACAATCTCTTAAATAAGTTCTTTAATTAGACATTTATTCGAGGGGGAGTTATGAAATTCTTAATTTTCAAACATCTTCTCAAGAATGTTCAAAACTGCAAAATTAACTATCTTTTGATAAAGTTCTTTAATTAGATATTTTATTGAGGGGGAGTTATAAATTTTTCAGTCAAATCATCATCAGAAAATAAAAGTGTGTTCTCAAAAGTAAAAATAACTTCTTTTTGAACAAAGTTTTCAAAAGAAAGAAAATTTCAAAAAGTGAATAATTGTTCGAGGGAGAGTTATAAATTTAAAGTAAAATGGGAACTTAACTGCAAAATAATTCAAAAAGGTTTAATGTGGAAAGTGGTCTAACTCCAAAGGGGAGTTATGAAAAAAAATTGGGATCACAAAGATATACGAAAGTAATTACAAGGACTAAAAGTGTAAATGTGCAAAAGAAGAACTTTCGTATGTGTGTTTAATGTTTACGAAAGAAACTTGAGGGTCTGAAATGTCAATTTCAAAAAGTTAGCTTTCATAGGGTTAAAAGAGCTTACGTAAGGAAACTTAAGGGACTAAAAATGCCAAAAGTGGAAAGTTATTTTCGAAAGTATAAATACAACAGTTTCATACGCAACCTTTTTCACTTTCGTAAATTGATAAAAAGGTTTCGTAAACTCTCTAACTACGTTGAGCTTTCGTAACAAAGAAAATAACGATCCAAATCGTTTTCTTGACTCTCTGTGATATCATAACGTAAGATAACGTGTCCTATTTGTATTATTTGTTCTTAATTGTTGATATTAATTTATTAAAATAGGTTTCGTTTAGATCTAGGGTTTCGTAAATATGCAAAGTGATTAAAAAGTGAAATTGATTAAGGAAAAATGTTAATGTATGACTTGTGACATGATTGGGATTGATTGATCACTGAAAATATCATTTGTGTAATAAATTCATTAGGTTTCATAACGATGATAGGTTTCGTATCTTTGAAAAATTGCTTTTGGACATAAGCATAAGCTTAAATTGTTAATAAGATGATAAATAAGCTGAAAACAAGTCAAAAATATTCAGGATATCATTTTTCAATTGGCAAATATGTTTACGAAACTAATTATTTCAAGTTTCGGTTTCGTAAAAGCTTATCAAAAGGGTTTCATGAACAGTAATGGGCCAAATGGGGTTCGTAAATGATATTTTGGGCTTAATCAATGGCTTTCGTAAGAAACAATGGGCTTTTAAGATTGGGTTTCGTACAAGGTTATTAATGGGCCAAAAAAATTTAACGAATACTCAAATGGGCTTAATTGTTAAACAAAATGGCATCTTACGAAAACAAATGATAAATTTTGTTACAAAATCATATTTTATATTGATAAATTGATCAAATGGTGAAGATTGTGTCCGGTTTCGACCGTTTCCTGAAATTAACAGGATGAGAATTGAGCAATCTATTGACCATCCAATTATCCTATATAAGATTAGGTTTTGTATAACCAAATTTTTTAGTCAAGTGATCAATGATTTCAAAAACATGAAAAGGAAACATGAAGTAGAAATACAAATGGAGCTTCAACTGTCTGTGATCATAAAGTTTAACATGATTCATCAAAAGAAAAATTCAAAGTTTTGAAAAAGATTGATTCAAAAATCGTTTAAAAAGTGATTTATGACTCTCTATTGTACATATTGGGTAAATGGTCTAAGTCATATCCGGCTTCGGCCGTTTTTTACAATGAATAGAATGAGGAGTGGGTGGCTTAGTGACCATCTAGTTATTGCTACATTAGATTGGTTGTATAATCATTGTTTTCAGACATCTTTGAAAAACTTGTGTTTTGAAAAACTTATCTCAATTTCTAAATCAAAAAGACGTATCATTGTGTTAAAAAGTGGTACTCTTTCATTAAAAGTTTTTAAGAATATAAATTTATACTTTTGGATTTATTAAAATGGTTTTTGCCAAATTGGTATTTTCAAAATCAGAGTATATTTTTATTATTCTTGAAAGAGTATCATTTCACAAATATTTTTTGGTGAGGAAACTCAAAATAGAAAGAGAGATAAAATCCATACGCGAAAAAGCAAATCAAAGTATGCTCGAAAAAGAAATGCCAGAGCATACAAAATGAGATTAAAAGAAAAAGACGAATAAAGCGTATGGCATGTGCCCGAAAAAGCAAGAATTGGCACATGAGAAAGAAAATGATCAAAATATGCTCAAAAAGAATTGCCAAAGCATATAAAAACAGACAGAGTGGAAAGAGACAAAAAATGTTGTATAAATGTGTATTACATAAATTTTATCTCATTTCACTAATTATTCATGTCATCATACAGTATTCCACATGGCTCAATAAGTTATTCCAGCTGCTCAACTTGTTCCAAGATTTCATACGACCGGGAGATGCAACAATTAAGCGGTGTTGCAGAGTATTCCATGCTCTCCTGAATGCAAGATTGTTGGGCAAATTCTACTTTATCATCCACTCAGTTATGCCTTAACTGTCACTGCGGATGTCCCTGTTGTGTACTTACAACAATTCTGGAGGACGGTTAGCAAGTACCTGGTCCTAAAGACACGATAAAGTTTATGCTGAATACTCAAGAGTTCATTTACACAGTGGATATGTTCTGTGACATTCTTCATTTGCCTGTGGAAACTCCTGATAATCCATTTGTCACACCAGTCAACATTGAAACTATTGAAGTTTTCATGAACAAGGTTGGCTATCAAGGTGTCGTTGATAAAGTGAGCGCCTTCTACACAAAGAATCTAGCTCAACCATGGCAAACAATGTTTAAGGTGTTCAACCGATGCTTAACCACAAGAACATCTGGACATGATCAGACAAAAATCAATATTCTTCAACTGTTTCATGCCGTGATCAACTGAACAAATGTTGATTATGCTCCTCTTCTATGGTGGGATTTCATGAACAATGTGAGACAAAATAAAGAAGCCATCCAGTATCCTCGATTCACAAGCTTATAATTGCTGATTTGATAAAGAAATTCCCAGAGATTCCTCAAAGGATTGAAGAGGATTATCATTCTGTCAAGGATGATATACCATTGGTTGTGTGTACACTACTGGGGATGTGCGTGTACGAGGGATGCTAATTTCAGATGAGTTTTTAACAGAGGAGATCCGTGCCACCGATGACTTTAAGGAGTCTGAGACGATGTATATGAATGTGGATGTTCTAATGAATCAACCGCAACCGGTTATTTCTACCCAAGGAACGTATAGGTCTACATCTAGAGCCCATAGGACACCTACCCTTACTAATAGTCCTCAGGGGAAGAAGGGGAATAGAGTGCTGGAGAATCAAGTTCACCACTGAAATTGTTAAAGATAACCATTAGACAACAAAAAGTAGTTGAAAGAGAAAAAGATGATGATGAATCTGAGTGTCACACCCCATAAATTCCCGGTTATTATTCCGACCCATTCCGGTCATCTGCTTTTAAAATTTATACGTTGCGTTTAAATCTGACAGTTTACCGGGGAACTAAACTGCGTAAAAACTGAGAAACGTCATCGGACGCGTTCCGGCATCGGTTATAAATTAATTTAGGCTTAATATGAGATATTTTAGCTTCCTGAGTGTTTCGTGATATTTAATCACTTCCGATATTAATTTTTGGGTTTTATCTCTTAAATTGCGTTTTTCGCATTTTTGACCAAACAAAACCCCGAAAACTCGAAATCTTTTCGTGTAAACTCAAGTTATCATTTTTCTCGTGTCATACTACTAAAAATTTCGTTCACCTCTTTTCCCTAGCCAAATGTGGCGCCTAAACCACAACAACAAGTATACTTGGACTCAAAATAAAAGAAATGGCATCTTATTTTGGGAATCCCACCCATGTGTGCATGGAAGATAAGAAAATGACTTATGAATGAGTCATTCTCATGCACATATCACTAGTATTGATCCTCATGTGTTTACTTACATATTCTTACAACTTTGACTAGCAAATTTTAAACCATGATCATATCCACTTGAAACATTGCCTAGAAATTTTGAGCCCTTGGACCTGTGGCTTATTTGTTCGGGAACAGGTGTGCACACACCTTTGGTGTGTGTTGGGCACTTGACACTACAAAACAAACACCATAAACCTAATTTTTTCCTATAAATACATCACATTCTCATCACCTAGGGTTCATTTCATTTTCAAGCCTCAAACAAAAACCCACATCTCTCTTCCTCCTCTCCCTGCCACGAACTAAAACCCAAATACATACCCATCCATATCTTTTGATTTTCTTCAAGGTCCAAGTATTCTAAGCTCATTTCTAAGGTTATTTAAGGTAGATCCAAGTGTTGATTCATTTATTTTCAAGGTTTCTAAAGATTACAAAGTTAGGGTTTCTAACTTTGTAAGTGGGTTTTCAAGATCTTGAGTTTTATAGCTCAAGTTTTGTGTTCCTCTCTTGCTTTCCATCTTTGTAAGCTATTCTTGTCACCATCTTATGCATCTTTTCATTTTTATTTAGATCCAAGAATCCTTGTGTTTGTGCTAGTTTTATAAAAAGAAATAAATTTTCAACTATATATTTGTCATCTTTTATGAATGTATAGATGTTAAATCATTGTTTATAGCTTTGTGAGATGAGAGTGTATATGAGAGTTGCAACGATAGATCTATGGTATGAGGTTGGATTGGAAGGTGGTTATGTTGGTTGGTTATTGGCGAATAAAGATTTGGACTAGATTAGACACTAATATGCGAGTTGGGTTGATTTTTTTGGCATTTTCAATAAAAATAGCTTGTTGTCCCAAATTAGTTTTGTGGTTTTGAGCTACCTAAAAATGTTTTCATTAGGCGTAAAAGTTGTTTTTGAAGAGCTCGTTTCGAGTAGATAGTTTTACTCATATGACACTTAAAAATCAGACTTGAAACGGCCAAGTTATAGCCAAATGAAACTTGAAACATTTTTCGGCAACATAAATGAATAGTGTGCTGTTTGGAATAGTAAAATGGGTTTTCGGACACTTTCGGACGTTTTTGGACTTCTTAAACACCAGCGAAACACATAGAAATCTTAGGATATTAATAAGGGACAATAAAAATGTAGTAAGTATACTTAAGTGATGTTTAGAATAATAAAAACGTAGGATTCTAAAAATGGCATAGATAGGTATAAATTAGTAAAGCGAACTTATTAGTTAGGTGTTTAGGACAAGATCGAGCATTTAGAAAATATGAAAATGTCGATTTATAAGGGACGGTATTAACGTCCCGAAACTAAAAACTTTCCTAAAACAGAAACTTTCTAAAAATAGTGATTTTTGGACAAACGCCAAGACTTTATGAAAAACTTTGAAATTTTATTTAATCATACTTTATTAAATAAATTAAAGCACAAGCACACATGGATATCTTTTATCTTCTAATCCTTTCATACGAGTTTAGTGTATTGTTCATTCTCCTAAGACGCGTCATTTTTCTAGGTCGCGTGTAGGATCCCTTGGTTTATTTCTTCTTCGTTGATTTACGATTCACTGATTGTTTAAGGTGAGTTCATAGCCCCACGTTTTTACCGATTTACAAATGCTTTATACTTTGGGGTGAGAAACATTGTTTGCTTTTAAATTGGACACAAGTTCTTTACGCGAGTTTTACATGTTTATGTGTTGCCTAAGTTTGCTTACAAACCTACTACTGCCCGAATTATCATGAACTGTTAATTTCTCGACCGGAGGACCGGTTGAGGGAGCGCGAGTGAGTAAATAGATCTATTGGGACTAATTATCCCTATCCGCTTTGGTTCCACTTAACGAAGAACAAACGGATATATGTCATGTCGATTGTGCGTTATGGTGGTCTTTGGTTTGGGACACCGGTTAAGGGCAGGAATACTATGCGACAGGATGTAGCATGCCCTGTTGATTATTAGCTTCAGTGTCATGAGCTTAGCGCAACAGTAAATACTTTTTATGTGATGTTGTATCTGTTATAGTAGTCGCATACGTTTTGAAATCTTGTGGTCCACTCTTGTATTAACTTAAACCTATGAATTCACCAACATTATGTTGACGTTTTAAACATGTTTTCTCAGGTGCTTAGCTTGGATTGATTCTTGATGCTATATGGAGTCTATGTGCTATGTGACTTCGCCAATTTCGAGACTTATCTATTATTTACTCGTTGTCATTATCAAAACTTTGTTATGCTTCCGCTACATCTAACTTAAATATTATGGGTTGTAAAACTTAAATTCATTTTCTTTTATGCAACGAGTAAACTTTTTCAAACGTCCATGATTAGTGGTCGTTCTTTATTGCTTTGTGATCGGATTGTTATGACGTCACGCCCTCGGACATGTATTCCGTCCAAGCCCCGTCTGGGGGTGTGACACTGAGGATAGGTTAGAGCCCGGGAGTCATAAGGACAAACCAGAAAATGTTGTTGATGATGATGACAAATATGACGAGAAGGTAGATGAAAAGGAAGGAGGTGAGACGGGTAGTTTAGAGACTAAGACTGATAAGATGCATACACCAATTCTCACACCACCTAGATCTCTTAGGACAATCTTATCTTCGGATAAGAATATTACTCATGAATTGACAGAAACTGTACCACTCCCTACCACAACTACATCTTACACTTCACACTCCAAAAGATGAATTTCCAGTAAGTACAATCATCTTCCAAGTGCACTTCGCAGGATGTGTAGACGTCAATGGTATATGATCCAGAAACGGAAGTGTGTAACAACTAAATAGTTCTGGAAGACTCACAATCAAGTTAATCAAGTTCTTCATCTAGGTGTATCATAACTCGCTGAAAAGCTACAAAGGAATTGATTGAAAATAACTTAAAGCCATGCATTGCTGCAATGATAATCGAAGATCGTGATGCTTTTCGTTTTGAAGTACCAGATCTTGTTTCTCAAGAATTTAATGCACAAGCACCAAAGATTATAGAAGACCTTTTCAAGAATTACGTGCAAATTAATGTTATTCAAGTTCATCCTACCACAACCACTTCAAGCAAAACAACTTCATCAGCTGATCTTCAACAACAACTGTATTTCAAGATGAAAAGAAGTCTTCAAGATCGAGCTAATGATCTAGCATTGTAGGAGGTAATGAAACGTAAATTTGAAAAGTCTTCAACCACTAATACTTCTTGCAGGGATGATGATATTCACTCACATCATGATGACCATCAAGACAATGATGCTCCTCCTAAGAGGGAAAAAAGAGTGAAAAGACATAAGGTATCAAAAAGTTTAAAGTCTGCAAGGGGTTCTTCGTCTAAGCATTCAGCTAAAGAATCCACAACTTATGTATCCAAGCAACAACAACAACAACAACAACAAGAATGGGATGCATGGGTAGAGGAAATAGTCATTGATGAAGATGAGGTGATTCCGGAAGATGAAACATCGAAGCTAATCACAGAACTTTAAGATGTTGATAAACGTGTTCCAACTATCTTTGATTATGATAGAATGAGGGCTACATTGAATGATGCGTTAAGTAATCAGTTCAAGAATACAAAAGAGTGTGCCTATCATTTGGAACAAACAACGAACTTTATGGAGAATCACATAGTTTGGGAAAGCAGGCAAGAGGATATAAGACGTCCAGTACTAAGACCTATCATATTCTTTGGACCACAACAGAATCCAAATGAACCTCCAAGGTATTTGTATAACAAAGATTTGTTCTTTCTAAAGCATGTAAATACTGAGGAGAAGAAGTACATTCTTTCGCTCCACAAGATACACGCAAAACGATTTCTAGAAGTTAATTTGGAAGAAAAGATGAATCGTTGGGTTCGTAAAGAATTCAAGACCTTTAACGAGGAAGCACGATTAACAATACAACATTGGAAAGATTCATGGCATAAAAGAGTGTACAAGAAAAATCAAAGAAAAGTCAGAGAAAATCCAGAAGACTATTTCTCAAAGCACATGATAACAGAAGTTGTCAGAATAACTACTGATCAACCATATGGTTTGGACTTCATGGAACAAATAATCGTGATGAGAGACGATGATAAGTCGTATAGTTTTTCTGAAGCTGACTTTAAGTATTTGAACAAAAACGATATTGAAGACTTGTATTATCTTTGCCGAAACAAGAAGGTCAATTATCGTGAAACCAAGTTGATGAATTCATTAATAACGTTCATCAGAAGTCGTGTGATCTGGGAGAGAGTTCATGATTTCCAGTTAGGAATAGAGAGTTACCAAATCAAAGTCAACTTAACCGCACCAACATTGACATTTCCAGGAATTGAAGCACATGAGTCGTACTCTATAGTTGACAAGCCATCTACAGGTTTGATTTATTTGAATAGCGAAGATGAGAAACGGGTTATGTACTTGACGAAAATTGTGAAGTTTTGTGATGCTACACTGGAAAAAGTTTTGAAAGAGGTGAAGTTCAAGATCTTTCAATCATAACCATGGAGAAAACCACCTCTGCTTGGTGAATTAGATCGTGACATATTAAGAGCATTTGAAAGAGAAATAACCAAGCGACTAAGTAACCGAGAGCAAATGAGAAGATGGGAATCTTTTGTGAATGGAAGACCAATTCTACCGATGATGAAGCGTCTGTAATAATCAACTCTTAGGGGGAGATTGTTAGGTTCAAGAAAAGTATTTATTATTAGATGAATTGGTCTTTGTATAATTTTGATTAGTTTTATAGTTTTATTAGTAATTATAATGTAATAAAATCTATCTTGGTCAAAGTTAAGTAATGTTGACCAAGGTTTAACTAAAGTTAGGAAAATAGAATAGGATAAGCAATAAGTATAAATACCCATCTAGGAGAGGTATTTATACAAGACTTTACATTTGTTGTAATTCACTTCTCCCTCCCATTTCTATTTTCCCTTTGAAATGAAAATTTAGAAAATGATGAAAAATGCTCTCTAGCTCATCTCCTCTATTCTATTAACTTTCGTATGATTACTACTATGCAAACATGACATATAACAGATTTATACGTTTTCATACGTTTTTTGTAATTATTTTCATACGTTTTTTGTGATTATTTTCAAAAAAAAATATTTTTCATACTTGTAATATTACTGTCTTTCAACGGCAATTTGTAATTATTTTAAAATTTTTGGTTTATACATTTTCATATGTTTTTGTACGTTTCATATGTTTATGTACCAAAAATTTTAGAAATAATTATAAACCAATAATTTTTGAAAACGGATGAAAACGTGTAAGCTAAAGTTTTAAAAACAATTACAAACGGCCATTGAAACAGAGTAATATTACAAGTATTCAAAATAAAGGGAAAAAGATTATTTTTCAAAAAATAAATTTTTGTATTTAAAAAAAAATTGAATTTTTTTTTATAAAAAATATTATTTTTTTGAAAATTTTTATATAAAAAAAATTTTGAATTATTTTTCAAAAAATATATTTATATATAAAAAGGTATTTTGAAAAAAGGGAAATTTGTATGAAAATAATTTATAAAAAAATATTTAAAAAAAGGAAAGTTTTTTTGTAGAAAAATAATTTATAAATGCATCATACTTACCACATTATCCTTTTGTAGGCATCGTGACATGACAATGACATGACAGTCACCTGATGACGTGGGCAAAACCGGTTGAGTAGGTAAAATAATACCCCAAGAAAGACAAAAAATTGACTTTAGTGATCACAAAAGGAAATTTTGGTAGTATGGATTAGAAAAGTATATAGTGGCAAGTATGATGATTTTTTCGATGATTAGCCCAAAATTAAATGACAAATGGTTTTGTTAGGTTTGGAGAAAAAAAGGTTCTTGTTGTTTAAAAGAAAAAAATGAGAAAATTCATGACCCGGTCGGGTTTATTAAACCGGATCGGCCCGAGTTAAAGAAAAACCGCTGGTTCAATCCGGTTTTCAAACAAGCAAAAATCCAGCGATATCCGATCCGAATTCCAGTTCAACCGGTTAAACTGACCGGGTCAACTCAGGTTTTTAAACATTGATGATAATTATCCCCTTATCTCAACTACATTTATTTAAGAACTCTTAAATCTATACTACTTATAAAGCATTTGCCTTTCATCAAAAAAAATAAAGCATTTGCCTACTTTTTTTTAACATGTTGAATCTCTTAAAATTCTTTTTAAGAAAATAATGTTTAAATGTTGAAAACACAATGCATGGTAAGTTTGAAAAATATTTACTACGTATTAGTTTCTAAATTAAATAATGAACTACATTTCCTACATAAAAAACTTAATCAAACTTTTGAAAACTATCATTTACATTCATATACTTTCTTTTCATGATAATTATTATAAGTTAAAAGTTTGACCCAATAAAAAAGATTGATCGATTTCGTGCACGAACCACTTAACTTAACGGCAGTTCACAATTATAGTTATTTTCCGCTTTAAATTTCCGACGTTATGAGCAAGTATTCAGTGGTATTCGCTAAGAGCTAAGAAATTAAGAACTAAGAGAAGAATTCGGCTTTTTCTAAAATCATGTGGATTGAGAGAGTTATTAGATTCGAGATGGATAACATTTTTGCGGCGATCGAAAGCAACTTATAAGATCTACCATTGGGAAAGAATCTTAGTTGTTTACGCCTTTTTTTTTAACGGCGATTTATTAAAACACTAGCAAGGAGCTAGATCAAACAAGAACAATAAAAGGGTTCTTAAGCCAATCGTCCCACTTGAACGACGCTAATTCACAAACGGGTTTGGGCCTATTTATTCACTAATACTCCCCCGCAGTCCGAGCGGCGAAATCACAAAAGCTCGGACTGGAGTAGTAAACTAGAAAAGAAAAGAAAAAAAAGACAAAACATTAAAAGAAATAATAGAATGGTGAAAGCGACTCAATTCTAGAACATAAGTTGAAAGCCTCTTCTTCTTCTATCATCTTCTTCGTTGTTTGTTTGAGTTGAAAGCTCTTCTTCTTCTATCATCTTATTCATGCAGACTCAAGGTATATCTATCTGTCGAAGATGGCAGACTCAACCTGTATCTATCTGCTTAACACGGCAGACTCAAGGTATATCTATCTTGTCAAAGATGGCAGACTCAACCTGTATCTATCTGCCAAAAACCAAAAGTCGTCTCGGGACTTAAACCTTAGATTCGACAAAAGTCGTCTCGGGACTTGATACCCTAGATTCGACAAAAGTCGTCTCGGGACTTATACCCTAGATTCGACACCAACAAAAGTCGTCTCGGGAATTAATACCCTGGATTCGACATAAAAAAAACAATTAAATAACTATAATGATAGAGTTGCAGAGTCAACACCAAAAGATCTTTGGTTTTATTGACGAGAGGGAGGTGAGTGGTGACGATGGCGGCTAGGTTTTTTTTTTGATTTAGGGTTTGACAAGGATCCCTCCGAATCATCGACGAGTTGTCGATGACCGGAGGACAACTATTTTGTGAAGAAGGTTAGTGTTTTTGAGCGGAAGATACGTGATTAGGGTTTAGGATCTTAATGGCTGATACCATGTAGAATGATAGAAAACCCCTTGAGTTATGATTTATTATTGACCACTATTTATAGTGGTAAAACCCTAATACCCTAAACCCACAAACGGGCTTGGGCCTATTTATTCACTAATAGGTGTAAATGTGGTTTACTCGTTCTTCTGTATGGTTTTTGGCACGTATGTTTTGTTCTTTTGCCCTTTATTTCCTTAATAGTGTACTGCTTCATTAGGCTTGTGTTCCATGTCAAAGTTGTATTGTATGACGTTGTTATTTTTTCCTGGTGTCCTCTATTATTAAGCATCTTGTTTAAGATATTGGATGCCTTTGTTTGTATGTCTTTTTTTTAGTTTGGTTGAAATATATTGCCTTTAAAAAAATGTGAAAGCGAACAAGCCATTTAAAAAAGTATATGAAATTGTATAGAATTGTGTGTAAAATGATAAAATAAGTGGGTATTTATAGTGTTAAAGGGTTTGAAATTTAAAAGATAAAAAGTTTTTTTAATTAAAACTAGAAAAATCAGTTTTGGTTTAATTTTGTGGCACGCGACAACGGTCGTAAGGGCGACATATATGCGAATTTGTCTCCGGCGACCTCGACCTCGACCGACTTGCAACTATGACGACGACCAACGGCAACCGAGGTCGGTCGACCATGCCATAGTGGGCAGCATTACACTGTTCCACATATTTAATATTTATTGTATTAATCATTTTCTACATTTTAAAGGCTTAACTCACTGAAAACCCCAATTTGAAATCCATCACTGTGGGCGATTTTCCTTAACCGATCTCAATAACTACTACCATCTTGTTAATCGATCATAGACAAGCCTGAAATAGTGAGA
>BQNB010092380.1:0-26633 GCA_026074375.1 Tanacetum coccineum | reverse complement strand
GGGGAATTAATATCCATACAACTTTGGACATGGCATGGGATACTGGAAGCCTTAGTCATGCTCTTTGTGCTTCACCCGTGGATCCCTTATTTATGAAGACATTGCTGGAGCATAATATCAAGAGTGATGGTGTGCAGTTCTCAATGCATAATATCAAGAGTGATGGTGTGCAGTTCTCATGGACTGCCAGAAGCTCTCAATGGACGATGCATGCTGCACAAAACAAGCGGCTTCGACTTAGGGTCATTGTGCAAGTTCTGTTCTCAGATCATGTCAAGATCAGCAAAGCAATCGCTAGCAGCATAGTTAAAGAAACTGGTGAATCACATGATAAAGCAACAAAGGCGGTCCCAACCAGCGAGCAGTTGAGCATGCATGAAATATACATTGCTCGTGCAGCCAAAATATACGGTCTTCCTGAAACTTTGGAGATCTATGAGCATGCAATTTCTTCTAAAGGACTCCCTGAGAAAGATGCTATGAAGATATGCATCAAGTATGCTGAGTTTAGAAAAAGTCATGGAGAAACTGATCATGTGCGTAAAAGAATATTAATATAATGAGGTGTGCCTGATTGGTGATTATGATCTCACCAAAGGCAGGAGTTGCTATCTCCAGGTGCTCTACCTCTATTTTAAACACTGTCATAAGCGTACACAAGCACCTCGATATACCACCTACAAAGTTACTAATATATGATTGACTGATATTTTTTTAGTTGTGTGGTGCAGATGTTCTACAAGTTTAATATAATGAGCACATCTCTGCCTGACATAAATCATCCAAATCTGGCGCTTGAGTATCAGTTACAGTCCACACTTTTGTCTTTTGATGTGCCCGCTTGTCCAAGGAGTAGTAGACTCAAAGGATTAACTGTAAATTTCAGATATACAATCTCCGATGACGATTGGGTATGGTTATACTGGGTACAAACTCACAAATGACAACAGACTAGACACAATTCAATTCTAAAAGAGTAATTGTTGAGCAAAAAGGATGCTTTAGGGGAGAATCATCTAACTCTCGAGCAGGAGGTATGTTCCATATATAATACAACATGCAGTTTCCAAAACACTAGCCTATATTTTTGAAGTTTAACCGAATCCATGTTCTAAGTTTAAAAAAGGATGAAACAATGAACCTTAGATCTTTTAAAGTGTAAAGGAGGGGCTTGATGTTACCAGGGTAAAGCCCTATTGGCATGTCAGTATTGAAAAATAGTATTGTAATATTTTTGGAGAAGTTTAAAGATTGATTTCACCCTTCTGATTTTTTTATGCTTTGTTGTAGTTATTACTAAATTTATTAGAACTACTCGAACATGATACTTTTACCTTTTGTAATGTTATGTTGTATGCTCAAGATTGTAATATTTATATCATATAAATGTTTTTTATTTGCAGATTGTCGCATTTGTGTTGCAAGCATTCTTTTCTAGACCAAAGGTAATTTAGTCTAATTTATTTTTAAAATGACATCAGTAGTTCACATTTATTTGATACTTTTGCAAGTATAATAAGCTTTGAAGATGGACTTTAAAAGGGTAATATTATTAAGATTTTGAAAAATGATCAGGTTGAATTCAAAAGTCCCAACCGCGCATTTCTTCTTACTTTTTATGGATAAATCGTGAACTTTTGTTGGGATATATTATTTTATGGATAAATCATGAACTTCAACTAATATGAGTGAATTACAATGTACACAAATAGAATTAAATTGCAAATGCTTTATAAAGAAAATGATTAAAACAATGTTTATATACTAATCAAATTTAAAAAACCAGTATTTAACCTAAAATAAAAAAGAAAACAAAAATCGCAAGTCATACCCGTCCAATTTAACGGCACCAACGACCACATATCTCCAAATAGACAACATCTAACAATTACTAAGAGGCAGTGCCATACATTCTCACAACGACAACTATATGAGAAATGAAGATTCTTTGTTGACACAAAAAAGACAACGATTAAAACTAAACAACAAACATTGGCTCAGCAAAAACATAAAACACAAAAACAAGGATTTTGAAACTGTAATGACGCGATAGTGACTGGACAAAATAGATCGACCAGGACCTTATATAACACTTTAATATTGACCGGATCAAAATACACCCACCCATAAATAACTAAACCGTTTGATCCGTTCAGGGCGAACTGGACTCCACAATCGCATTATTAACCAAAACTCACACAAACCTTTCAACTCACATCCTTTCTTTTTTCTAGATCAAATTCGTGTATGATATATATGTATGAGTGATTACGATCTACTATTGTAATCCAGAGCAAAGGATGGATTCGTGAGGCTCGAACAAGATCAAATCGTGGTTTATTTTTGTGAAAATACCCACCTCAAAAAAAATTTTTGGATCTACTGGTTTGTTATCTGATCTTCTCTTGTTCTACACATCAAAGAGGCTAGGTTGTATCAATTTCGTGTGTTATACAAGCTCCAAGTTCGAAAAATAAGCTTTAAAAGGTTGTGTTCTTCGTGGAGAGTTGCTTCATTTGTGACGATCCAAGAAGAAATACATGTTATAGAAAGCTTAATCTTCATATATCTTCTTAGTATTGCATGTTAGAGCTTTGATTCGTGGATAGAAAAGCTTATTTGAGTGATTTTGTCAAATTCGACCTTGTGTTCATCGTGGAGGGTTGCTTATTTAATTATTTGTTCTTCACGGCGGTTTGACTAGCTAGGGGACAAGATCCACGATTTAAGGAAATAGTCAACAGCGGTTTGTTGACCACAGTGGCGAGTTGCTAAACGTGAGATGCGAAACAGCGAGTTCTAACAACGGAGTGCTAAACAGCGAGTTGCTAAACAGCGAGTTGCTAAACAACGAGTTGCTAAACAGCGAGTTGCTAAACAGCGAGTTGCTAAACAGCGAGTTGCTAAACAGCGAGTTGCTAAACAGCGAGTTACCAAACAGCGATTTGAGTATTTTATTAGGGCAGCGAGTTGTCAAAAGAAGCAGCGGTTTGATTATTCTATTACACGGCGGTTTGCTTACACTAGCAGCGGTTTGATTATTCTATTACACGGCGGTATCCAGACGACACCCTTTTTAGCGACACTTTTTTTACCGAAAAAGTTGAGTAATATGTAATTTTTTATATAGCCTTTATAACTTATTTTTACATCAAATTCAAATTTTGGTAATAGGGTAAAAAAATTTTCGGTCGACACCTTTTAGCGACACTTTTTTGGTAAAAATTAAGTAAAATAAAAAAAAATTTATAGCATTTTTAGCTATTTTACACAAATTTAAGACAATGGTAATATGTAAAAATAATATATTTTTCATAATCCAACTGCGCCGAATTCCAAACAAATCATCAAACCATAAGCCAAAACCAAAACCATCGAGAAGAACTTAAACTGCACCAATCATTCACATCAAACAAACCATTAACAACAAACGATCATTCATTCACGGTTATCTAATGATCTTGTAAAATCCCGGTCATCATTTGTCGATTTTGATCATAGACGAGTAGAATCCCGTGACCGTGAATTGCGTACAACCATAATTTCAATCACATCATATCCACTTAAGATCCAACAAAATTTTCACACTTCATAATTCATGATAAAATAGGAACAAAGGTTACTTCACTCGGTTTAGTTTTATAGATGAACAGAATACAGATACTGCAGATGCAAGCAAAGATTTTCATAGAAAACTCCTTGAACAAATTAAATGCACTTAAATCAACACTCAACTTCTCGAAAGACAGAGTTATTGTAACAACCAGTCTTATTGCACAACTATAGGTGATAGGTGACAGAACCAACAAGTTTCAGTAACAAACCATGAATTACTTTAGAGAACACTTCTCAATGCAGAAACACTTCACGAGATGGCTTCCAAATCCGCTCGAAGTGTGATCAAGTAATAGTTAGAAAGGATCATAAAACTCAGACATAGTTAAAGCCCACCGATATTTATTCAAGATCTTATCATCAGATACGAGAAGTAAGAGAAAACAACAGAGATAACCCTAAAATAGACAGCTCAAACAATCAGGAAACAATCAACAATAACATGAACTCCATTGAGCAATGTATAAGTAGAAAAGAACAATCATGAGCAAGAGCGAGTGAAAGAAGACGTTGAAAAAGTTGAAGTGAAAGACCGTTGCAGATTTCAACTGTGCAAGGTTCCAGAGGTTCAATCATCCGTTACAAGTCAGGAAATGAAAAGCAGTTGGATTTTATCAGATGTGAAAGAGATGATAACCAGGAAATTGGAAGTCACATAACAGTTTTATGGCAAAGATTCAGGAAGTCTTACCTGCAAGAATCAAGTTCTACTGATAAAGCTATTGGTACATGTACAAAACCCATGTATGAAAATGATGTGTTTGCCATGTGAGACCGACACTGACAACTGAATCCATTACGACACATATGATTATGGAGAAGGATGAAATCAATGACATTCCTTATACATCAAAAAAATGCATACAATTGATAATCAAGGTTGATCAAAATGCGGCTGAATGTGTTGATGAGCGTGCTGCGCTTGCTAATTTGACTCTTGATACGGAGGAAAACAAAACGGTATTAAAGCAATTAAAGAAAGCAAACGCATCATTAACTCAAGAACTGAAGGAGTGCAAAACTAACCTTGATGAGACTAGTAGGGCTCTAGGGGAGGCTACTAGCAGTCGGGATAGTTGTCTGATTGCACTTCAGACCAAACAGACTGAGCTTGAGAAGTACACGGCCCTTAATGACCGAACGCGAGTGATTATAAAATACTTCAAACAAAAGTTTAAATGAAACACTAGGACCCTATTAGCTCGAAAATACATTGACATACAAGAGGGTTTAAAAACTAAAACCTATGAAATTTCAGTTGTCAATCAGAAACACGATGAGCTAGTCAAAAAGAGTCTGTTAACTAGGTCACAATTTGAAGGTCAACTCAAAGAGAAAAGTAAGGTTATTTCGGATTTAAAGGTTAAGGAAGGAAAAGACATTGACACGATGATTGAAATGGACAAACAAATAAAGTTTTTAAATGAAATTCTTTATAAACGCAATCAGTCAATTCAGAACCAGTTCACATAGTTAGCACCCAATGCGCACGTATAATGGTTAGATCAACCTGCAAATCCAAAGTACCCAAGATAGCTCATCTGAAAAGCTCGATTGTATGAGGATCCCATATTATACTTCAGATCCTGCCAACAAATTTTGCCCAATGGGGAAAGACAGTGACTCTTGAAAATGAGAGAAGATCAAAATTGGATAAAGAACCAAGTGAAACCATATGTTACTCATACAAAACAGTCTTTATGAAACTTTCAAACCACCATCCAAAACCTATCTTGATCAGTTGGAACGCGCTAAAAAGTTAGGAAGACAATGTGGAGAAAAACGTTTAACAGAACAAAACCAAACATTGCTAAAAACGTGTCCTTTCTACCCGTTTCTAAATCCATTAGTAAAAGTAGACAAGTTTATAACGAAATGACAAACAACTTCAATCATTTATAAACAATTGTGTGCACAGCTTAGTCTAATCATACTAATAGTACATTTCCTAACCAACACTAAGAGTATGGAAGTTTTGATCAAAACCTTATTAATGCCTCTTTCAAACAAAACTATACTGGACAGTCATTGTTTTGTTCATGAACTAAAAACAGAAATGCATGACGATTTGGAGTACGTTAAATCCCTTGAAAAGGAGATTGACGAACTTGAATCAGAAAAGGCTGATTTTTCAAACATATATGATCTACTTCTCGAAGAGTGTGTGTCTAAAGATGTTACATGTTCATATTTGCATTCTCTGTCTGATTTAAATGCTTATGCTGAATTACAATGCTTGTATCTTCATAAAGTCAAAGAATGTGAATGTCTTGCACAAAAGCTTTTGAAACAAACTGAATCTGTTAACAAAGAAGTTCATAATAATTTGTTAAAAAGTTGTCTAAACTTTAAAAACATGATTTCTCTCTGGAACTTGCTTTACATACAATGAAAATAACAAATGAAAAACAACTCAGTTTGCAAAAAAAACGGATCTAATGTATTTCAAAAGAAACGTAACAAATATCATGAAATACACGATTTAAAAGTCTCAAATTGCAAGAACAAGAACATAGCAATAAGTGAGTTAAAGAACCCATACGAGAACTGCAAGGGAAGTCTGTGAAACTCAGTTTAATAAACCATTTGATATTATCGACAACTCAATGCTCAACAATTCCAAAAACCATCAGTTTTTAGGAAACCGACTCCTTTATCAAATTCTCCAGAAATGAAAGTTTCAAACGAAACAGTCGGATAAATAAAACTAATGTGTCGGATGTTTGTTAAACAAGTCATGTCAACAAATTTGCCTTAGATTAGAAAACAAGCAGTTCGAAACAGCCAATGTGATTGCACCAGGGGGGGGGGGGGGGGGGGGGGGGGGGGGGGGGGGGGGGGTGGCCCCTCTAGGAATAACCCAAAGCATGTGTCATTTCAGTCACCTAAAGAATTTGTAGGCTCAAATGACATGGTTCATAACTACTACCTAGAGAAAGCTAAGAAAAGTGCACAACTTCAGAAAGACAAAGAAGTGAATGGAAAACCTAGTATGATTGATCCTGCTAGATTACCCAACACTACTATGTTGCAAACCGAAAACTAGGAATTGGCAAGCATCAATGAGTAGTCGGGTGTTTTAAACAAAGATGTTCACATAGAAGGAGAACATAGGAAACCAAAGCCTTTCTTAAAGTCCAATGACTTGCGATGTCCTACATGCAAAAAGTGCCTTTTCAATGCAAATCATGATGATGCGTCTTAGAATACCCTCTCAAGGTTAAAACCTCGTGCCTCTGCACAGAAAAGGAAGCAGAAATTCCAAAGACAACAAAGAGAACTATGCCCGTATAAAAAAAGTCAAGTGCATCTAATAAACCAGAAAAGACAGATTCCCCACAGGACATAGGTTCACAAACAAAAAGACTACCACTGTCCCTCAGAAAACAATGAATCCCTAGATCTTGTCTTATATGGAAACAACGGGTTAGAATCTTTAAGTAATGGTTGTCCTAGGAGATTTTCCACAGGAAAGTTTACTTCAACTCTTGCACGGGCAAGGTTGACAGTGAACCCGCGCATGGTTCCGAAGAGTAGATATCCCTTATTTAATATTTTTTATTTATTATTTATATTATTCATGCATGCAAACAAACTCTGGGTTTTAAGAGCAGGTACGCATTCAAAGGTCAAAAGCAAACGAATTAACCTAAATGCATAAAAAAAAATTTTTTAAAAAAAAAATTAATGATGCACAACAATGAAAAGCAGGAAAATCTCAGAGTGTGGTTGCTGAAATTACTGATATCTAAGAAACCAGTGCCAGAATGGTTTCACAAAAGATGAAATCTTCACAATGACGTTTGAACACAGCAGTTCAAGCCTCGGTCGTCAATGTCAAATGGTGTCTGCTGAAAATAACACTTCAGGCCCCGTTCCTATGTCAAAAGACGGTTTGGATCGCACAGATCAAAGCCTCGGACTTCAAAATGGCAATGACGTTTGAACAACGCAGTTCAAGCCTCGTTCTTCATCAAATGACTTCTGATCATAACCGTTCAGAACTCGGAATTCAAGACCACAGCAATGAACAGTCAAGTTCAAAGCTGGTTCCAAAAGTTGTTCCTTAAGCAAACAAGACAGCTACATCACGACAAGAGTTGGGATTACTATTCCACCTTCACATAGCAATGCTGAGGACAACAGGTATATATATATAAATACAAAATCTAAAAAATAGAAAATTTCCAAAAAGATTCTTCTCGACATGTCTCTTGGAATCGATAACATTTACGTGCTTAGAAATGTCGATTAACATTGACACGGGTGTGTAAATGAAGTTCGAGCGAGAGTTGCAAATAGTTTCAAAACATGTCATTTCTAATTTTCTAAATGGCTTATGTGCAAATATCAGTACATAACCCGGACTTCAAATAAAGGAAGGTTTATAACTTATCCTCACAACGAGAAAATTAACGTTTCTCGGTCTTGAGCTGTTCTTACAAGACATTCAATGTTTTTAGCTCAAGAAAAAGGAAAGTGTACGTTTCAGTGCGCTTACCCTTAGCGTTAGAAGAGAAGTCCTCTAACATCTGGTTTTTCAAAAAGTTGAACACAATTTTTTCAAGAATTTCTCGATGACAATTCATAATCTTTCAAAATTTAGGGTGTTCAACACTCCAACCCCACAATGTTTTTCAAAAGACAACAATTTCTCAATTGGGTCCTATTATGAGGGGGGATTTTTTTCGAAAAACAAAGTTTTAATGTTCTTGATACATCAACATCGGACAATTCTTAGTATTCAAAACATTATCAATGTTTCAAACCAATCATGCTGACCAAAAAATTATCTCCCACAGATTTTTCCAACAATATTTTATCACAAGGTATTTTAAAAAACTAAGTGTTTAGTTATTTAAAAATAAGGGGATAAAACGTAATTAAAAATGATCCTATCGACTCAATGTCTGAAGATTAGGTTTTTATGGTTCGTGATCTTAACCAACAACTTTCTAATTACACGACGATTCTGAAGTCAATAAGTGGATAGTTTAAGAATCAATCTATAACCAACCAGAACCGACAATCAATTGCTGAAGTTTTTAATGTGGATTAAATAAGGTTTTATGTTCGATCTTAATACCCAAACCAAATCTTAATTTCTCGACCGATTCTGAAGACATAAGGTGGTTAGGTTAAGAATTACCAATCCTAAAGATCAACCAGAACCGAAGGAGACTTACCCAAGGAATAATCCAAAGTTAGAAATAGCAGTCCTTAGGTATGATTGAGATAATGTATAATGGGAAATAAGCTGAAAAATTGAGCTAACACTGGACCAATCACAACAAGGAGTTAGAATGACGTCCTGATAAGCATTGAAGGCGTTGAAGAAATGAAAAGAATGTATGGAAAAAGGGTCTAAAGAAAGAAGCCCTCCACCCAACTTAAGGCAAGAAACCGGGTCAATACAAAGCAATCAAATCACCAAGTTGATTGGATGACATGAAAACGACACATGGGACCCAGTGATGCAATGCACAACCCATCCCCAGCCATTCGGGTTCTCGCAAAAGATAACTTGTCTCATTGTCACGGAGATACACACAGTTATCAATTGACATCTCACCAGATCGTTGATATTGAAATAGGTTGCAATATGCACCAGGCCTCCGACTACTAAAACCAAAATGGCACTAATCGAGTCTAGAGCAAGAGAACAATAAAAATTCTCGTTAGGATACATTCCAATTCAAACACTTGTTAAAACATCAAGTTCACAAGTCAGTTATCAAGAGTCCTACTCAATATCATTGTGATTATATTGCAAGAACATCCGAGTGAACTAAAGTATTCACAATGAAGATGGAAATCCTGCTTGACAGCATCCAACAAGCTCTTGGTGGTGACTGCGAGATTACAATATGAAATCAAACATGTGACAACTGTGATATCGATTTGGTCCAGTAAAATAAATTGACGGTTGATGAATTTTGATATAAAAACATGACACTCTCCGAGTGTGTTACAAAACTCTTTAACGAGTGACACGCGATTGAATTTCCAAATCAATTTTCTCGTTTATCACTAACGTAAACCTGCAGGTCAAACGGTGGTAACGGCAACCTCAATCCCATTCAAATGCTCAATCTACGAAGACATACTATCTAGAAAGCTCAAGATTTAAAGACAAAGACTTCCGCAAACTCTGATTTAAAGCTTTCAAGATAATGCAAAAGTATGAGCATGTTGGTCAAAGACACAAGATCGCAAGATGGCAAAGACGATAAAGACAATGACAAAGGCCAAAAGAAAAAGATCGCAAAGCATGAAGGAAAAAAAAAAAAGGGGGGGGGGGGGGGGGGGTAAGACAAGCTTACAACAAAGAACAAAGAGAAAGACCAAGAACACATGAGCTTAACGACAAAAAGCAATCTCACTTATCTCATGAAGGAGTGTCATCAATGAACTCACTTCGGGGGAGATTGTTAGCCTCGATTTTATTGAGTCAATAAAGGAAGCTCGTTCCCGTGTTTAAGACCTCACTTCGGGGGAGATTGTTAGCCTCAATTTATTGAGTCGAACAAGGAAGCTCGGTCACTCTACGATGGAGCTTCGGTCTCTAATTAGTTAACGTTGTAATAGGATATTATCGGGAATCGGGCTCGATAGTTAATCTAATATTGTATATGTTTCGGGTTTAATCCCAAGCAAAACCCAAGCCCGGGTCCTAGTTAAATATCCCGCGCGTCATTTAACGCGACGGGGTATATAAACTCTTTTCTATTTAGAAAAGAGTAAGTTGTTAAAATTCTAAATCTTTTCCTTTTTCCAAAATTCTCTCATCTCTCTCTCTCTTCTTTCTCTCTCTAAAACAACTCACCTCCTTTCTCTTTTCTAGATCAAATTCGTGTATGATATATATGTTATGAAGTGATTACGGGATCCTACACTAACAATTACTAAGAGGCAGTGCCAAACATTCTCACAACGACAGCTATATGAGAAATGAAGATTCTTTGTTGACACAAAAAAGAAAACGATTAAAACTAAACAACAAACATTGGCTCAGCAAAAAGCAAAAACATAAAACACAAAACAAAGAATTTATTGAAACCTGAATGATGACGCGATAACGTGACCTAGCAAAATAGATCGACCAGGACCTTACATAACACTTTAATATTGACCGGATCAAAATACACCCACCCATAAATAACTAAACCGTTTGATCCGTTCAGGGCGAACTGGACTCCACAATCGCATTATTAACCAAAACTCACACAAACCTTTTCTAAAAAAATTACTGAAGCAAACCCGCCCGTTGGGCGGGTTATGTAACTAGTATATATATATATATATATATATATATATATATATATATATAAATATATATATATATATATATATATATATATATATATATATATATATATACACACACACACACACACACACACACAATCATTAGCAAGCCTATAATATTTCTACTATGAAGTTCTTAATGGTACGAGCAAGTCTAATATCATTAAGTAAAAAAAAATTCCCATCATTTTTAATTATTCTCAAACACTGTTAGCCTCAAAATATTGAGCCGAACAAAGGAAGTAAAAGTCATTATGTAATATGACGGGTCTTTACGCTTTCGAAACTTTGTATCTCATGTAATAGGTTAGTCGGGATTACAGGCTCGCGTTGTAATCTAATATTGTAAGCGTTTCTGGCTACAAACCTGTTAGGTCGATAAAGTATTGAATCACACTTGGTAATGGTTTAGAATAGTAGAGAGATAAGAGAGGAAGCAAGTATTTTCACAATTTTCAAATTTTATGTAAAAGAAGAGAGAATTAAGGGAGAAGAAGAGAATTACAATGACAAGCTTACTTCCCTTCACACATGAAGGGGGTATTTATAAAGTTTGTGGACTCTATCTTATTCCTCTACCCTACATTTCCTACGTATGGTTAGTGAGCTAATTTCTTATTAAAGCTCACTAATCCTTATTACATTTCTATTAAACATAAAACATAAACTAAATAAAGTACAAAATAAATAAACCACTAAGTATAAAATAAGTAGGATGCACATGAAGGATGTGATTATACATGTAGTTCCGTAAGAATGAGTCAACCTGTGAAGGAACATTATTAGCTACATCATTAGTAACTTGCACAGAAAGTTCAGCCCTTATACTCTCTCGTTCCTTCTTTACAGCATCAACAACCATGGTAGCAATATCATCCTTGACCTTTTCCCTTTCCAGCCGGATTGCTTCAGTTACAACCTTGGGAAGATTTTTCTTCATGCTGTCATTTGTGTTGTCGTAGACCATTATCGGAACCACTTTCTTCAGAGTTTCATAAACAACACCTGTGATAGCATCCATATCTTTACTTGACATGAATGATATCCTCAAGTGTCAAAACATGTAACTGTATCGCCTGCTCATTCGTGCAAGTACACCCTTGAAATGCTTGGCATGATCAGTTTTGGGTTTTGGTGATGAAGATGTGGGTTTGTGATGCGCATTTTATTTTAATAGATCAGGTTTTAAACTTATTAACTGAGAACCACCTAAGATCTATATACACACTAACAACAGTGTATCTTGTCTCATGTAGTGTACTTGGGATAAGTCCGAGGTCGACCCAAAGAGCTATGTGTCGGGTTACTAACTTGAGGCAATTTATTTTTATACTATAAAGAAATTCAATTTATCACGTGACTGTGCAAAACCCCTATCACACTCTACTGACCATTCCTACATCCATGTAAAGAGTCAACGGCTAAAGAGATGCAATTTCCTTTTTCACACCATAGTTGTTGACTCCTGACATGGAGTTAGGGGTGGTCCACAGAGATGGACACATAGAGAAAGAAGCAAGCTGTAAAGGTAAGAATGAAATAACAAACCTGACACTCCATCAACTTGTACATGATTTAAACAACACCAGAAGAAGCAGAAACAACACCTCCAAAACATGCGTAAATATAAGAAATAGCAGATACAAAAAAAGTCAAAAGGAAGCGTATAATAGAACTAATCGGCCTGTGTTCTCAACAGATGATGCATGACCACCGAGCTGAGGATGTATTCTAGGAAAGTTTATATTGCCCCGCCAAGATACGGATGGTCAGAACCTTAATTAAACCTGTTTAAATTCATCATCGCCATTTATAATCAATATCACCAGTATGTATAAACTCACTCATTTAGCGGCTAGATACTAAACATGGAAACGGAAAGCGACAAAATAAGCTAAGCCGAGATCAGACATATTATAAATCGAAAAACCGGATGCATCCGCCATGGCTGTAAACTTAATAAGTTGCCCCACCAAGATACAGACGATCACAGCCTCAATTGAACCTGTTTAGATTCATCATCACTGCTTATAATCAATATCACAAATATTTATAAACACACTCATTCAACGGCTAGACAAACGTCGATCCGGTACACTGTCAAACATCATCACGCATACCAAACCCCACATATGAAGTATTCCAAAATCAGAATCGGACAAAAGGGGATCAAACAACACTATGACTGCAAACACCACTTGCATTTATTTAAATACCTTTCGGGTTGCCAAGCCAAGATACGGGTTAAATACCACCAAATAGCCGATCATTATTAAGATGATTGAGACAAAATAATTTTCTCACTCCATTAATCTCAAAAGGATTAATGTTACACTTTTAAATAATTATGAATACTCTAGGTAGTTGTTTGAGAACACCAAAAACAACAAAATCTGTTATTTTCCACAATCTCGAACAACTTCCTACAGTATTCCATGATGAATAATGTAACCCACCATGGCTGCAAACATAATTTAGGAATGCCCTGCCAAGATACGGGTTAAGCCGATAAGCAAACAAAAATAACAACATAATGTAACATCATGTTTGTAAAACCCCGAATTCAAACCTGATCGGAATCGACACCTATCAACAAAAAACATCAAACCCACACTAAAATTTCAACAATCTCCAAATATTTTTCTACAAACAAAAAAATTGATACGGTTTATAAACTCACAAATCGGAATAAGAATCAACCTCGTACATGCAACCGAGATCGACCAACACAGCGCACCACTTAATTATTATCCACAAAGTTAACACTAATAGAGTTCGGGGTTAATACCATAACCCATCAACCGACACCGCTAATTGATCTAGATAGAACAAAATGACTTCAAAAAACAAAAGATTGGATTGTGTGTATCTAACTGTTTCGGTAGGTATGAAGAACACGTGTTACTCTGTGTTGCTACGTGTTATGTTAACAGCAATATACCTAGTTGGATACCCGCGCATAGCGGCGGCGATAAAAATTGCTAACCCAACTCGCTCCGCAATTCCCTACCCGCTTAGAGAATTCGTTTGTTTGGGTTTTCGTAGCTTTCTCGCAACATCATATTAACATCATTCTCGCTTGTATAAAGACTCACAAACTCTCTTGCCCATCAAACATTGTCTCCAAAAGTATATATCTTTTACGAATCAAGTTTGTATTCAAATTAAAGTTAAAGTTGTTAAAAAATTCAAAATAAACCCACTAAAAATGTGAAAAGCTAAAAATTTATAAAAATATATTAAAATGGATGTTGAATTAAAGATCACGGAATTTTAGAAAATACGGTGAAATTAGATCATAAAAAAAATAAATAGATAAAAAGATATGTCAAATTGAAAATAAAAGTGATATTTTAATTAAGAAGTGACACATGTCAACTCTATGATGTGATTTTTTAAAATAAAATGGATGGTCAAGATTACACCTTTTATCTTAATTTTTGATGGGATTATCTATATCTATATTATTATATAAAACATTTACAATGTGGGTCCCATCAAAAATTAAGATAAGGAGATACAATCTTGACCATCCATCCTATTCCAGAAAATTGCATCATAAAATTGAAATAAAAAGTAGATATTTTTAATAAGAAATGAGACACATGTCACTCTATGATGTGATTTTCTAAAATAAGATGGATGGTCAAGATTGCACCTCCTTATCTTAATTTTTGATGGGACCCACATTGTAAATGCTTTATATAATAGTATAGATAATCAGGTAAGGCTGAAGGAACAACCCTTTGAATAGTTCAATTTTGAAAACGTTTTTTTAACTAAGTTTAGTTGATGAAGTGCAAAGCAACTTGATTGGATTTAGCCATATATGCACACGAGTTCCTGATTCCTTCTTTCAGAAGAAGTTACTGACAAGTTCATTCAGCATTAACCAAAGGTGTTGTACTATTTTTGTTATTACGGAGAAAATATGGTTTGCTATGAACTTCTTTTAGAGTATTACGTTTTCTAACTTTGGTGCTTCTAATTATCATATTGGTTGCATATATGGCAGGTTATTGGTAAGAAAATGTCCAATGCATGGAGTTAGCTTGAAGGCCGGAGGAAATCAAGAAGCCCACAGCCAGACCCATACCAGGATGTCTTTTCATACGTTCTGAACAATTATACACAGACGAGGTAGGATTCTAAAATGATTTGCTTTACCAAATTTTATGTACTAAAAGTTACAACTTCATTGTTATTTACTAGCAGTGACAAATGAGCAGGTTATGTGACGGAATGTCAAGGCTGTGGGACAACTATTACATTAAAAATGTTGAAGTGGATGAATGACACGACTCCTAATGGTCATAGTATATACTTGAATCTGACTAACGTTTGCATCGTCCAAGGTACCGTTTCATGTTTTTTTAAGTTAAAAAAATTTACGCTTTTGGAATCATGCAAATCTGCTATATGCGTATACTCTTATTGATACCTTAAAGTCGACGCAATTTACTGATCGTAACTCCACTTTTGTTATCAACTCTGAACTTTTGTGTCACTTACGGGTTTTGTTATCAAACTTGACATTGTTACTATTCTTTAGTATATCTCGACATATACTTGCATCTGATATGGTGCCTTCGCTTTTTTCCCTATCTGATTTTAGCAATGTATAGTAGGTTAAGCATACGGCAGAAATTGATTAGTGTATGCCTTTTCTGTTTTAGATTCAATTATATGATTAACAGGAATTTGTAATTGTGATCAAAGATTTTATAAGCTCTCCATTTCAGTCAGAGATATCTATGGAGAACTTTGACATCATGAAAGTCTCATTCTGACTTTTTCGTTGAGCAGGTTTCTGAGCATGACTCTTTTCATACCTGGCAGCTAATTGGACCCTTTATGAGGTTATTTGTAAGAACAAAGAAAGCATGATACGTAGTTCGATTCTTGATCCATTAATTTTCCACTTCCTTTGATTTCATCAAATAACTAACGTTTGATTCATGTAGGAATTCCGCAAAATCCATCGGAGGTCTGGAAGTTTGAAGGTGAAAGGTATGCCAATGTAAAAAGAAAGAGCAAAAGAGGTTTTTTTTCCTACACCAGTACCAAAGAGATCACTGATCGAAGCACAGAGAAATTCTTGTCAGTTTACCATGTATAAATTCGCACTTTCATGCTTTTTTCTATCGTAGGTGAGCCTTAACCATTGTAGTAAGTAATGGGTTAATGTGGCCAAATTAGGTTAGAGATGAGTCAAAACAGTATTTCTAATGGGTATTGGCAATAAGTAAATTGTAACGGGATGCCAAACTAAATCACATGCTCGTATTATTCTAGAACACATGCTTAAAAACTGCTTTTAACTTTGCTGATTGAGTCTCAAAATTGTAGCGACGTATGAAAAAAGATAGGGTATGATATTGGGAAACTTGAGCTCATATTTAGTTTAATTCAAAAGATAAAAAATGTGGGTAAAAATGGGGGATCCGTAGGTTTTGTATGGCTACTATCCCTATAGACTAACCGAAGATACTGATGAAGGGAGACATTAAGAATGTAGAATTAACTTTTTGAATTCATAATTAAGGGAGTAACCTAAAAGGTGGACAGTCTCTGAGTACGTCTTCTAGCCTTACCGGATCCCCTCACATGCCAAAATTACACATTGTGAACTTATTGACAAATGTTGATGCAGTGGCCTAAAGGTTAAGTTAACCACAAGGTTACTGCTAATAGGGGGTGTTTGGGATTACTTTTAGATTAACTAGCGTTAAAGGCCTTTTGGGATATCTTACTAAGCTACTTAAAGGGCTGTTTGGAATTGCTTCTTAGAATAACAATTTATATAGGTTATTTGGTTATTCATATTAAAAATACTATTAGAGGTTGGGGTTGTTCGGTATACTTATTAGAATAAATCCTTATAGGGGTTGTTATCCAAATAGGTCCAGATTTTATTAAGACAAATCAGATGGTTAGTAGGCATTTTTTTTGTTTTTTTTTTTTTTTTTTTTTTTTTTTTAGATGATAGGACAGTAGGGATTTTTAAATTAACTAATTGCTTAAACAATCGTAAGATAAAGAAAGGTGAAAACTTTTTTTTTTTTTTTAAAATCTGTGTTGAGTCCCAACACAAATTAAAGAATATGTAATCTCAAAAGCTTTCGCTCAGAAAGAATGTGCTTTCTCAGGCATTGAAATGTAAACGCGACAAGTTGGAGGAAGAAAACCGAGAGTTGGTGCTATCAGTCCAGAGTGGCTGAAAAGGATAACTGTTGCTGAAATTGGAGATAGAGCTATAGATGGAGATGGTGATGGAGATTATGAAAAAAAATTATGGCTCATTATTCTATTATAAAATCACCACGTGTTCTAAATTTTTAATCACCTCTATATTAGAACACGTTTTTATTTATTTAAGTAACATATTAAGACATCTAAAACAAGGACAAATGACACAAAAATGTATCGAACTTAAGGGTTATTTTCAATTAAGGTATCGAACTTTTTTTCTTGCATAAAAAGGCGTTCAACCTATTTTTTTAGCCAATTTGGGTATTTTCGTTAAATATTTAATGATCATCCATTAAGTTTTACATTTCAAGTCCACCGCCACAACCACCACCATCAATCATCGTCACCACCATCAAGCCATGCCCACCACCATCACTAAAAAACATCAGTAGCTAGCCTGAGTTATGCAACCTTCAAATGCCATAGTGATCTGGCCCGTACGGGCTTTGCAACTTTGAACAGTACATAAGGAACCCGTCTATAGCATTGTACTGCTTCCAAATACAACGTCAGTAAGCTTTTTTTACATATATGAATATTTATTGTGTTTAAAGAGAGGTTGTAATTTGCAATTTGTAATACGGTACATGACCATTAAATTCATAGAACAACAATGTGAGACACCAACGTCAATGTAGACATATATTCAAGTATTATATATATAATCATTTGAGATGTGTTGACCTACTGTTCATCGAAGCACTGTAGCTACAGTGCTACAGTGCTGGGCCAGAAAATTTAGCCCAAAAATTTGGGCCGGCCCAATTAGTTTTTTTTTTTAAATTGTTGGGACAAAATAGGGAGGAAAAAAATGTTACAAAAGTACCGACGCATTCAGATAAAAAAATACCCGCGGTAACATTTCCGAATTTACTTAAACAGTGTCATTTTACACCATGAGACCAAAAAAATAAATTCGCAAAAAAATAAAAAATAATAAAATAAATCATTTGAGAAGGGTTGACTTACTATTCATTTTAAGCATCGTAGCTACAGTGCTGGGCCAAAAAATTTAGCCCAAAAATTTGGGCCGGCCCAATTAGTTTTTTTTTTTTTTTTTTTTTTAAATTGTTGGGACAAAATAGGGAGGAAAAAAATGTTACAAAAGTACCGACGCATTCAGATAAAAAAATACCCGCGGTAACATTTCCGAATTGATTTAAACAGTGTCATTTTACACCATGAGAACAAAAAAATAAATTCGCAAAAAAAATATAAAATAATAAAATAATAAAAAAATAAAATTTTAACGCCACGCAACAACGCGTAAGACCATAAAAAAAACTACTAAAACGCAACAACGCGCGAAAAATTAACGCACCGCAGTAACGTGCAGGAAAAAATAAACTTACACTATTAAACATAAAAAAAACGAGCGAAAAAAAAAATTAAAATAAATAAATAAATAAATATAACGCCGTGCAACAACGTGCGAAAAATTAACGCCCGCAGCAACGCGCGGATATCTTTGCTTGTTTACGAAAAAAAAAAAAAATAAAATTAAAACGACAAAACAGCCCGTGCACAAACGCTCTAAAAATTAACGCCCGAAGTAAAATAAACCGCGAATATCTTCGCTTGTTTTTTTCTAATTTGCCCTATGGGATACAAGAGTAGAATAATGTCTCTCTAGTTCCAAGTGTCAAGACAGCTGGAAAACATGGCATGATCACAACGTGATACTAGCTTTTGTGCTAGATCACGCCCAGCCAATTACCGTGATCTCGCCGACGTGGTGAAATTGTGTTGAAAAATCGGTATACTTTTTTTGAGTTAATATATCTAACTCTAGATATTTTCGCACACGTAGTGCTTTGACATAAGTCGTACTAAATGAGTTTTAACATAAATCGTTCTAATTGTTTTTTTTTCAAACTTCGACCTACTTGTTTGATTGTCTTCAAAATATAAACATTATAAACTACAAAAATAACAATGGATGTCTTTTTTAAAAACAAATATAAATTTTATGAAGTATTTGTTATATAAAATTTAATACTAGATATTTTTTTTAAAGTTTTGAGCTTAAATGTAAATTTCATTTACTTTAATTCAACCCTTTAAGTTTATAATTAATTACCCCTTTCTTTTCTAAGTTTATTTAATGTCACTTTACATAAATTCTTTATAGTTTTTTTTCCTTATACATCAAATTACAAAAGCAAATTTATTAATGTTTTAAACTTAACTACTGAATTTTAAAAAGTAATCAATCACCTCTTTCTTTTACTTTTTTCTTTATTACAATTTTGACACATATACTTTTATGCATTTATTTAAACTGGACGAAAAATTAGCTAATGTTGACCAACAAACTCAATTTTGACTTTTCAGTTGGCAAATAGGATGCTCCTATTGCTTGATGTGAAACATCCGTTTTAAATTATTTCTTTTCTGTTACAATATAGTAGGGATGAGCTTGGTATCAATCCTGTCCCAAACCGGTACCGAATTGATGATCCCGTTTCCCGGGCATGAAAGATGTGTATCGGTACTGTACCGAACGGAATTCCGGTACCGAGACTCGGCACCAGAAAATCGGTACTTATCGGGTTATTCCCGTTTTTTTAAAACCATGTTGAATTTGAACTGTGATCATAGTCTTTCACAAATGACTAGCCATTTGTACACCCGTTTTTGTACATGAAATTTCTGTTGATGGTATACCTGTTTTGGATGCATCTCTTTTTTTTTTGGCAAACCTATTACTATTATTTTACATACTGATAAATGCCAATTAAATTTAATAAACTAATATCCATTTGAATGTATCTGACTGACAACTAAGCTAATGTATATACACTGATATGTGCAAATCACATGTATAAACAAACATCATGCGAATCACACTTGCCCAAAAGTAAACATCAATAGATAATTATATCATGACCTTTTTATTATTTAAACTTTAAAATGCAAAAATTTCATAAGTCGTACAAACATGTATGATAACCTATCAATTCATTATTCATTTACTAAACAGCTTGTATGGTTTAAACCTTAATATTTTATCATATTCAATATCAAAAAGCATTGAAAAAACAAAGGCACTGATATAAAAACTAATAGTATTGATGATTGAGATATAAAACTTAATACGTTGCACCAGTGTATATGTTACTGATGATTGGTTTTCTTCTTTATGTTACTGATGTTTTGCATGGAACAAATGAGTGTTTGGATAAGCCAATTCATTCAAAAACTTAAACTACTAAAATTCCGGGAATTTTCGGTAATCTATTCCCCGGTTGGTACCGATCCCGTTTTAGTACTCCCGATTTTTTTTGGCTCGATTCATGATACCGATCCCGTACCGTATACCAGGATTCGATACCGTTTCAGTACGGTACCGGTACGGTCCCGGTTCGATACCGGGATTCGGGTCCAAATGCTCATCCCTACAATATAGATAGGGTCGTCCTGTTGATTTGAGTGGCTCGATGCGCAACTACGAATGAGCCCCCAAAAATCACGAAAAACTTAACTATTATGGAAAACATATAACATTGTTGTGTATGTTTTTGTTTTGTTTTTAACTTTTTATGGTGGAGAATTTGTTTTTTTATTTTTATATGTGACCCATATCTAATCTATGCTCTTCACTCTTTTGAATATGTATGGTGTCGGCCTTTACCCGATCAAGTTTGATAGTATTTTAAAAGGACAGTAACAATTCTAAACATAATATACTTAGATATGTAAAAATACTAACGAAAATATACCAAATTGGAGGCCCCTCATGTATGTTGGCCCTATGTAGATGCCTCACTTGCACAATGAAGAGATTATAGACAGCGTCTATCTTATAATTTATACTTTAGAAACAAGTATTACTCCACATGTATCATATTTGTTACAGCACTAGGTACAGATGGCGTCGTGAAAAAAATTAGTGTCACCTCAATATTTTTTTTCATTGCACCAGTTTATCACATGACATCAAAACCCCCATCCCTGGTTAGCACCACAAAATATAATGCCGTGAAATTGTATAAAAATAAACAATACTCAATTTAACTTAAATAAATTTCATTAAAATTAAAAACACATTACATGAAATTAAAAAAAAGACATTACATAAAATTAAAAAACATAGTAAGCAAACTAAAACCAAGACGTAAACATTAAACGACATAAATTAAAACTAGTCCGTGTGTATTGATATAACGCCCGATTCGGAGTTTTTTTTGCGTGTTGGATGATAGTCCACGTCAATCAGATCCATCCCGATTGTGTTGATTCTGAGGAGCCTTCAACTCCTCGACTACCTTTTTTAGAATTGATTAAACTCCGACTCTCGTTGAAGTCCACAGTTTCAACGCTCCATCTTTGCCTCACGGTCTAAAAGTGTACTGTAGTTGAGCATTACTTGAAAACATTTTGTTTTGTTTGAAACCGGAAGAGGCGGTCGAGTTTAAAGTTCGTTAACTTTTAGCAATTTTTTGTTTGTCGGGTGAACGTGGCAGCTCGTCATCTCAAAAGAGCTCGGGTTCCTCCTCGGTTACCCGTCCTTGGTTTCTTCTTGCGTTTGTCGAATCAAGATTTTTCCACTTATGTTTGTCTTTCAAAATAACCACGCGCTCTGGAATAAAATCCGAACCGGCCGGCGACACTTTTTATACATTATTTTCAACCCTTGTCATCCAATCAATATCGTTTCTTTTTTCCTCAGTAAGACCCTTCGTTTCGTTTCAAACCAACAACTAAAACCTTCTGACCTCATTTGTTTCACTGAGGTCCCCGCTTTTCCATCAAGATGTTCTTGGTACGAATCAAGAATTTGTTTATCTTTGCTTGTTCATTCTATTGGTCGAGAACTTTGTACCAAAACGTTTTATTTTTTATTCAGAACCGACACTTGGATCCTCAGATTTTTGTATGTAACATTCGGATAAAAGTAACTTTTCGTCTTGGTTCCAATAGTTTTTCGATACCGCTACCGTCACGTTTTGGTTGTCCCCAGGTTTTCGTAGCTAATTTTTTGAACAAAACGTTTTTTGTATATTATCGACGTCGGGCTCTGAGTCTCGGCTTGATCTTGTATTTTGTTTGGGATTGTTATTCGGATTGTTGTTGGGAAGAAGGGGGTTGGTTTTAATTTTGTTGAGAAATTTGGGTATGTTGGAATTATTGTTGAAGTTGCCATTTTTAAAATAAACTTTGTTGTTCGGGTGAATTTTGTGGGAGATATGGGTTAAAGTTGGTATATTGAGTAGGTATTTGATATGAAAGTTGAGTTGAGAAGATGGAATTTGCGGATGTCAGCGTGTTGGGATTAGACGAGGAAGACAAGCCCGGTATTTGGCTTTGTGGGTCGTTGAGCATATTGTTGATCCATTGTTGGTTGTTTGGATTCATTTGGTGATTAAGAAAGAAAAATATTGTATTGTAAGTATCATGGAAGAGTTTATAAAATATGGTAGAATAATAGGTAATTATTTATAGGATATTTTAAAAGGGTAAAAATTTGAAAAAGTGAGGATTTAATACACTTAAAAGGACTACTTTTTCCCCACCTGTTTTATAACGGTCGGAAATTCAAAAAAAATGAAAAATGGTATGGCGTGAGATCGTGGGTACGACGCCATGGCTTATGACGCGAGGGACGACACAATGGGTGGCGCCGTGGAGTGGGGTGGTGCCATGGCTTGGCGTCATGGCGCCACTGTATCGAGCCCTCTTAACATGACATATTATATGTCATAAATGAAAAGGGTTTAAGGCATTAAATAGCCACGTAATTTCTCAAATGTTTCGATATCGTGCACCCAAAAAATTACTCATGTAATACCTCAACTTTTACTTTCATACTAATATGGTCGCATTTTTATCGAGTACCGGCTAGAGCGGCTAAATATGGAAAAAAACGACGTGACATTTTTTTCCTTTTGAGTTAATGTGGCAACGTTAGTCCATTTAGCAAACGAACTTTGCATCGTTAGCCTTTATACTAACGACCGTTTCTAATTAACTAAAAATTTGTTTTTTTAATTCTAATTATTTATAAAATTTATACATGTTATACACGTTTTTACACACACATTTTAAAACGTGCATAAAACATATATAAAAACGTGGTTAAAAACGTATATAAAAGCGTATAATAAAAAGTAATAAAACGTGTATTAAAATGTATGTATAAGAACGCGTATAAAAACGTTTTCATCCGTTTTATCAATTTTTATCCGTTTTTGTATGTTATTTTTTCTGGTTTTGTCCTTTTTTACGTTTTCATACGTTTTACACACTTTTATACATTTATATGTTTTTCTTCGATTTGGTACATTTTTTAACGTTTTTATACTTTTTCGTACGTTTTCATTCGTCTTATCAGGTTTTGTACGTTTTTTCTGTTTTCGTACGTTTTTATATGTTTACTCACGTTTTCATAGCTTTCATTCGTTTTTACCAGTTTTTATTCGTTTTAGTATGTTTTATAGGGTTTTTAACGTTTTTTCCCTTTTTCTCCATTTCATCAAAGTTTTCAGAGACGTGTGTTGTGGTTAGAAAACGAAAAAAACGTAGAAAAACGTAAAAAATGACGAAACTAAAAAAACGTACGAAAACGTTTAAAAACGGCCAAAACAGAAGAAAAAAACGTACAAAAACGGATAAAAACTAATAAAAATGATGAAAACATATGAAAACGGAAAAATAACGTACGGAAAGAGATAAAAACGTACAAAACGGACAAAAAAGGCAAGTAATAATAATAAATTTTAAAAAAAATTCTGACTTTTGAAGGTTTAGACGGTGGCAAAAAGTTTGGGCGACCATATTCAGGGACGGATCTATGGTATTAGAATGGGGGCCCGCTGCCCCAACGGCTCGTCGAAAAAGTTGAAAATTTAGGGTAAATTTTTTTTTAATTTTGACATTTTTTCTAAAGTGCCCCCACTTAAAACTTAAATTGCCACCCACTCACATACTAAAACCCAACATTCAACACTTTAAAACCTTATAAATCTTTCATCTCTAAGTAACAATACTCGATTTATCATTTCGATCATAATTTTTTCTTCCACGTTTTGTTGCTATTGTCAAAAAAACAATTTGCCCACCAAACAACCATGTTTCCTTGGTTCCGTCATCTGACCTTATTAACATCTTCTAAAACGTTAAGGTATTACATAGTAAAGTTTTTCCGTTATACGTAATCATATCAGGACGATTTGATAAAATGTGATGGCGGGACCGTTGTGAATGCAAGAAACCACACAAGAACAACGAATAAGGAATTCGATAAACCCTCAAAGGGTGCTCAAACGGGACTTAAAAGAGAAACACTCTTTTCTTATTCAATAATCCATAACTGTTTCTCCAACATGAATGCATTATAATTATTTATACTCTAATAGAGTCTTGGAAAGAAAGACATGATCTTTTCTAAAACTAATAATAAGGAAACAAATAATAATTTATAACTCTTAATAATCTAAACAAATCTTTATATAAAAATAACATAATAACTTATAATAAAAGATAGATTATAACAACTATAAGTTGTCATCTTTACCCTTCCATCTTTTCGAACCAATTGACTTGACTTTCGTGTCGCCTGAAGAACCGGCGGCTAAGCCAGGAGAGTTGTGGAGCTTGAAACGCCTTAGCATCATTCTCCTCCTCCTGTAAATAAGACTCATCCTCGAAGTCTTGATTTCCATTATCGATACACTGAAACTTTCCAAAACACCCCCTTCGTTTCCTTAACACGGCTCTCTATGGAGAATCACTTCCATCATGCCAACCATTCATAAGAAACATCTCGGTGAAGTTACATCATCCTCACTCACGTAACCGTTGCCTCATTCGGCGATTCTACAGTTAGCTTGATTTTGGAATCCGTCTTGAAGTTCCTTCACTTGTTTAAGGAGGTCTTCATTCTATACAACACTTGGTCCTCATTGGTAGTCGTGTCGTTGCATAAAGGAGCTTGTTGACATAGTGAAGAAAACTCTCGAGTTAGGTGCTCGGGGAGTGGAGTAAGCCGAAGAGGAGCTTCATAACCAAACCGCTATAAATCCTTGTGTTGTGGTTTGATCTTTCCAACTCTTATCTTTTATTTGCTTCTACTTATTTACATTGTTCATATTGTGCAAGTTTTGAATTCACAAAAAGTCAAATGTAAGTTTTTATAAACAAACATAAAATCAAAAAGTGGTAAACTATTCAACCCCCCCTTCTAGTTTTCCACATCTCGCATGCCACAGGCTCTAATGAATAGAAACTATAAGCGAAGATGTCGGGGTCAAAAATGGTGTCCTCACTCCCGAAGGAGAAAGGAAAAGGAAATTCAACCGGATAGGTGAAATAAGAAAGAAAGATTCGGATAACATATGTGAAAGAAAGATAATGGCGATCCTCAAAGGATAATCTCACATATGTTGAAGAAATTTTTTTCTCTGGAATCTCGGGATCAAAAACTTTGACCATACTTATAAAATTGTTAGTTTCATCCTTTAAGCACTTTTATTCATGATCGAAAAACACCGCGGGGGAGAGATTAGGGATAGTATTGTTTATAAGCAAACTCTCAAGATAGATAATGTCTCCCCCCGAGTCATGATAACCGTCCTCCAAATTTGTAGAAATGTCGATATCAAGAAAAGCATCGATCTCATCAATAGTTTCCATAACAACTCTGGACAACTTACCATGATCGGACTCAATCTCAAAATGAAACAAATCATACTCGGGAAGAGAATTTTCAGCATTAACAGTGGTACTGCCACTATTCTTCTCTTCAATATCAAATCTAAAAGTCTCAAGCTCAGGTAAAGAGAGAAATGTCTCGGTTTTTTTCAAGAAAAAGTCACTATCCTTAACGGGGATAGGAAATGAAGAGTGAGACTTGAGCACAAAATCAGGAGTGAGATTGTCATTCAAAGATTCGATCTTAGCAATAAGGAGATTGATATTCCGTAATTTCTCACGAAGAATATCGTCCTTGATTGTTAGAAGAATATCAGTATCAATCTGATGGCGATATCGTCGTTGTGAATGCAAGAAACCACACAAATAACAAAGAACAAGGAATTCAATAAACCCTCAAAGGGTGCCCAACCGGGACTTCAAGAGAAACACTCTTATTTTATAAACTCATCATAACATCTTTCCAACACCTAAACCTATTACATTTATAGGGTAAGAAAGTCAAATACAATCTTTGACTTTTCAAATAAAGAAACAAATCAATCCCTAAAATCTAAACATATCTTTAACAAAAATAATAACATTAAAAAAGATAGATTGACAATTATAAATTGTCATTTTCCCCTTCAATCTCTTCAAAATAATTAAACACTTGACTTCACGTGTTGACCGAAGAACCGACGGCTAAGCCAGAGGAGTCGGAGCTCGAACATGCCCTGCATCATATACCTCACAAAAACAATTTAATAAACACACACTTACACACAACAAAGAGGACGCCTCAATCGAAAAGACGACTGAGTCTT
>BQNB010092379.1:0-26633 GCA_026074375.1 Tanacetum coccineum | reverse complement strand
CCCCTTCAAAAATTGATCCACATAATATGTTTTCCTCTCATTTGACTGCTTCCCAATCTTTTGTTAATCATTTGTGCGCGGTATTTGTCATCACCTTAGGATAATTAGAACTAAACTCGTGCCAATCTCTCAGGCTGAAAACCTCCCCTTTTGCGTTAGTTTAGGTTTAATTAGAATAATTAGGTCAGATTAGTACTAAACCTAGATAAATAAGATACTTGTAGAATTAAGAGTTAACTTCCACTCTTAGTGATCGACAACCTACTTACCATGAAGCTACATCTGATCGGGTACACTGCCCGTTAGAGTGTTGTTTATAGGTATAGTCGGCATAAAATAAATAGTAAAACTTGATACATAAAATACCTACGCACAATGACACATCAGTATATCTGGAGTAGTCATTAACAATTACAAAAACATATTTATTTCCATTAATACTCTCTATCCTTATTAGACCGCATAAGTTCATGTGAAGAAGTTGTAACCGTGCTTTTCAGCTTGGGGTTGTTTTATTCTTAAAGGACTTTCATTTGGCTTTTCCCAACTCACAAGAAGAACATAAATGATCTTTGACAAATTTCAGATTTGGAAGGCCGGTCACAATATTATTCTTTGAAAGTAGGTTAATGGTGTCAAAGTTCAAATATGAGAGACGACGATGCTATAACCATGCTTGAGTCGATGAAGCTTTAGCCATAAAGCAGATTGGATTAGGGGAAGTTGTTTCTTGAAGAGTAATTGAGTAAAGATGATGAGGTGTAATTTTATAGACTATTTTGGGGTCATTTAACCCCTTAAATCATGTAAATATGCCCAGATTATGTGCTTAATCATTTGTTTTTAGGTTTTTAGCACTTGGATGACATTTGGAGGAAATACACGTGACTTGGGCTCATTTGGAGAAGAAAGGGACAAGACTACGACTCTACACCAAATCTTTGAAGAAGTTGTACATACAGAGTGTGGAGACGGCGTCAGGGTTTTTGGTAATGGCGTCGGGATTGCCAACCTAGGGTTCTCCTATAAATATAGCCTCATAACTTTGTTTTTATCAAGCCCCCAACCCTAAGTCTGATTCTAGGGTTTGATTAGGTGTTTTTTCCAGCAACTTAGAAGGTCTAATTCAATCCATAAACATCTTGTAATGGTTTGATTATCACTTATATCTTAATTCATGTCTTCAATTCCTTTTGTTGATTATGATTTCTCTTGTTTAAGTATGCTTAGATAATTCATCTAGTATTTATTTAGGTATGCATGAAACTTTCATTAGTTGGTTAGATCTTGTTGTTTGTGACAGATTCAATGAGTATAATTGATTATAGTTTATAATTCTTGTTTCCTATTGCTTCTTGTTGATGGATGTGCGCGTTAGGCTCTAGAAAATTAGTTTTTGTCTGTATTGCTGTTGACATGTCTAGGGAAACGCGAGTGTGTAGAAAGGATACCATCGATAACAGTCTTCATACTACCTTACCCCTAATATGGTTGATCCCTATTAAGTGTTTTAATGCATGTAATGTACTCCTAGGGGCCTTGTAATAGTCTTCATACTACCTTACTTGGGCATTGCCCTAACGAAATATTACATAGACGGCGAGTTCGTGTAATTCGTTCATGAACTAGGAAATACTTACACATTACATCTCAAGTGTGACAAAGCAATAGGTAGAATTGGATAGCTAGCAAGGAGTAATGCAACCTAGGTAAATATGCTTCATTGTACAATTGTTATTTAGTTTATTAGTTTAATTAGCTTAAAACTAAACCTCTCTAAAACCAGAATTTACTTGCTTTCATAAAATAAAAAAACACAAAAATAATCTTCTTTCAACCTTTAGACCTTAGTGAACATTCGATCCGGACTTCGTGCTATTCCCCTAGAGAACGATAACAACCCCCAATTCTTGCCTATACTACACTATAACGATTAGGTACACTGCCTAGGGAGTTGTAAAATTTCTTGTAGAAGTCCCTTACGACCTCCGCATCAAGTTTTTGGTGCTGCTGCGTGAGGAATACCGTAGGTTTGGGATTCAATCTAGCTTAGGTCGACTCATAAGATTCCTATCAAGTGAGATTTAATTTCATATCAAGTAGCTTTCTTTTAGTCTATCTCTTCTTTATTCTTTTTGTTCGTAACCAAACCTACTCTTTCGTTGACCATCATGGGAGACAAAAATTCAAACTGACCCCATACCTTAGGAGATTACTCCCGACCTAGCTACGAGAGATACCGAAACTCAAATGAGCTTCCCGAAGGAGCAAAGGTGTCCCCCCTGCGATCTGGCACCTTTCGGTTGCTGCAAAATGGATGTGCATTCCACGGACTTATGTCCGAAGACCCGATCTAACATCTTAAGGACTTTCTCATGATTGTAGATTCTATTGACCTTAATGGAGCTACAAGAAATACCGCTCGTTTGCATCTATTCTGCTTTTCTCTTCGTGACCAAGCTATCAATTGGCTTGATCGTCTACCCGCGGGATCCATCTTGACTTGGGATGATCTCACCACTCGTTTCCTCGCACAGTTTTTCCCACCAGGAAGAACAGCTAAACTTCGAAAGGATATCTTGATGTTTCAACAACATCAAGACAAATCTCTCTATAACACGTGGACTCGTTTTAAGGACTTACTCTGAAAAGTCCCTCATAATGGTCTTGATCTGTGGCTTCAAGTTCAAATCTTTTATGATCATGTTGACTACACCATCCAGATGGCCATTGACTATGCAGCAGGCGGAAGACTTAGAAAATTAAGGCTAGAAGAAGCATGGGAAACGATCAATGATTTAGCCCAACACGAAGAAGAAGAGTGGAACGATCTAATATTTTCAGAAAAAGGAATTCCCGACTACATAAATGCCAATAGGAGTTAGAAAGTATGGAGTGCCGAGTAGAATCTTTAATGAGGAATGAAGTGCTATTGGAGTATGAGGTAGGATTCACGTTTCCCAAAAGGCCTTATCAAGAGGAATTAGAGGCACGAATACTGAATTTAATTAATCATCAAGAGGATCATGTTAGGCAGTTGGAGCAAGATATGAGAAAAACAAAATTATGTGTCTTGCGAATAATTTAATAGCAACCCCGAAGGTCGAAATAGAGGCACAAAGAGTTCATTTCACAAAAATAGAAAAGATCACTAGATTTCTTACTCACACCCTTACCGTAACCCCTGAAACACGCAAGCCTATCATGGTGCATAGGGTCTCGATGATTTGTAATATTAAACCCACTATCTATAGAACCCCTCACCAACACCTAAATTCCAACCTCAAAATTCCCTTACTTTATTCATTTGAGAAAAATAAGCTTTAGTACGAAGATGAAGATGAAGTTGAGATAAAGATGATGGGAACCAGAATGGATAAAGAATCGTTAGAGCATAATCTCTATGAGAATGACATAACCCTGATTATTTGTCACAATTTTTCTCTGACTTCAAATCCACCCATCAAACTAAAGGATTCGAATAGCTTTAGGACGAAGGTAGTAGAACTCTTAACCATTCACACACCGCCTTCACCCCACATGGCATACCTCCATCAAAATGGTGTGTATCACTAATATCACCCGCACTTGACCTCAAGTGTAGGGGAGCCCCCTTTTTACGTGACAAATAAGCGTAGAGTCAGGTTCGTGACTCGAACAAAAACAAGCACTTATTAGGAGGCAACCCAATCTTTCATTTTCTTGCATATTAGGTGTGTCTTCTGTGTCTTGTGTGTTTGTTTTGAGTCATATGATTGTGTTAACTATTGATGTGTCGTTGTGAGTAGGTATTTTATGTATCAAGTTTTACTATTTATTTTATGCCGACTATACCTAAAAATAACACTTTAACGGGCAGTGTACCTGGTCAATTGTAGTTTCGTTGGTAAGTAGGGTATCGATCACTGAGAGCGAGAGCGTTAATATCTAATTTATTAGTATTTTAGTTATCTAAGTTAAACCTAAAACTAGTGCAAAAAGGGAGGTTTTTTTATCCTGAGAGACTGGCACGGTTTTGTGTATGTAACCTAAGGTTTTGATGACAAGTAAAACAATAAAAACACACAAGAATACAAACAAATAATAGAGGAACGGTCAAGAACTATTGTAAGGAAAATGTATCAACCATGAATAATCTGATAAAACGCAGGTTTGTTTATTTGTGCAATGATTGACTTATCTCGAAGGGCATATCATTCCTAGACTTAGGCGGTACTTCTTCCTAAGACCTAGACACGCTAATTCTATCACAATTAGACGCATCCGCATAAAGCTTACTTATGTTGATTATAATCTATCTTAGGATCTAAGTAATGGTGCTCTTACTAAACCCTAGCTCAGCGAGACTTTACACATTTACTACTTAACGACGATTTATATACTAGTAGTCTACTGTCCGAGTCCTTACCAATGGAATAAGAACATACTTGTTGATACCAAGGTCACCTTATGGCTCAACTAAGCTCATTAATCTAAAGGCAAAGATAGGTCAATATTTGTAATCCTATGATTCTATATATATAAATTGCAATATGGAGAGCTATCCCAGACTCTTAGCCTACGCTCAAACAACACCGAAGTTATAGCGCATTAAATATGTAGGACTAGACCCAGTTGAATGATAGGTCGCCTACTTAAGCACATAAACAAATATAAATTGATAAACATAAACAACAATCAACGATAAATTAAGCAATCGAGATAAACAAACCAGACATTAGATCTTCATAAACATGGCTGATACCTAAAGGTATCAGCCGATAGTCATTGTAAAAATACACACGGTTTGATATATGAACGATTAAAATAAAGAAACCTTAATCAAACACGTATTCGGTTGCACAAAATTACAGGAGTTTTCCTATGATCTTGAGGCTCTTTTCTGACCTTCTAGGCTCCTTTATTTGTCTCTTGGTCGACTTGGTGGTTTAGGGATTCACTTGCGTGATTGAAATTGAGTTTAGGGTCGTATGTATATATAGGGTCTGGTAGTCGGTTCGATATGGCGTATTGGGAAGCTCAATACAGAGTATTGGATGATTTTTCATGGGCTCCAAGAATAAAATATTCCAGAATTTTCTTAAGCTGATATGGATACGGCGTATCGGACATCCTGGATACGGCGTATCTGACATATTGGGTATGGCGTATCGGACCTATTGGGTACGGCGTATTGGGCTACTCTAGTATGGTGTTTTGTACATCTTGGGTACGACGTATCGAGCTTATTAGGTACGATGTATTGGCTGAAAGTGTGCATTTCTTGATATTTGTCCAAAGTATAATATACGACGTATATACTGATGTGAATACGGCGTATTCTTCAAAGTCAGGCAATGGTCTTTTGATTCGTCAAAGTCTTGGATACGTCGTATAGGTCTAGAATAATATGGCGTATTTGCTGTCAGATCAGTAGACTTTCTCAAACTCTTCGTTTATGCTCCAAATTGCATGCCTTTTAGCATAACTTCACCAAGTACTCCATAATTACTACAATTCTCAAATAAAAATAATTAAGTAACAATTCTTTGCAATAATTATACAAAATGGGTAATATACATGGGATAAATGATGCTATAAAATAGACGTTATTTGATGTCATCAAATATCCCCCCACTTGAATCCTACTTGTCCTCAAGTAGCCTTTAGAAGTTTATAAAAATATATCCCTAAGGATATTTTCCGTTAAAGCACTTATTTGATCTATTACAAGTACCCAACCAAACGCCTCATAATATAGGAAGATGAAAACTCTCAAATCACTCAACTAATCTATGTGGTAACATGTAACTAATTCGCTCAATTGCTTGGTCATGACGAGTATTGTATCATAAGCTTGGCAAGGATACATATCTCCACCACTAAATCCAATGAGTAACAAGTTTATAGAGGTAAATATGGGTTTTTTGTATGGAAAGGCTTACGGTTGATCATTTTACAATCTTTCACCAGAAGTACCACTCGAACAAGGCAGCTGAAGCACACATACATGGCCGTAATGATAGAATAGACATGTGTGTTCGATCACATCCCCATTGGAATTTAACCAATGGTTAGGATGAAGAATGATATAGGGTAAGAACCTTCTAACTTTTACCAAAAGTCGTAAACGAATGAGGCAGCTGAGATATGCATACATGGCCATAACGACGGAATACACATGCACGCTCTATCACATCCTCATTCGCGTAAAATCAGCGGCTAATCATTAGGTGAGAGGGAAGCAAATTGTTGTTAAATAAAAATATGAAACAAATAGATTAAGACTAAGATACAAGTTGCTAGACACTTTTTCCCGACCGATATCATGACAAAGACACAACTACTTACAGACGTCTTGATCATAGATCAAAAACAACAACCTAAGTTGGCATTCCCATAACGGTCAACTTCCCAATCATCCCATAACTTTACATACTCTACAAGGCAAGTGACGATATCTTCCACTTTGTACAATACTTTACATCATTGATTTTTTTAGACGTATCAACGAATAATCGATCCTTCGTGTAATTCCTTCGGTAATGCTCTTTGCGAAACGATTATCTTCAAACTTTATTTCTGTAAACTCCCGTATAAAAGGTCACTACTTATTTTAACCCCTACATTAATTTTATAAATTTACATTTTCAGAAATTGGTTAAAATTGAAAATTTTGGATTCTGGCGAGTTCGGACCGTAAGTCACTTGTTATCGATCGAGAAGCTAATGGACGCGTAATTATAGCCTCGTAAATTTCATTAGAGGCATTTTAGTTGGATATATTATCACTGACCTATTCTGGATGTGACGTGTTTTAAATTTTGCATTTTGCGAAAATTAAGAGTCGTACCGTGCTTTGGATTGATATCCGTTTTAATGAACAAGAAACCGTAAATTTATATTTTCTTCTCGAGAACTTAATAAATTTTTATTGTATTTTTATTTTTGTAATTTTAAACTTCTCCCGTTGGTTGCCGAAAACGAGACTAAAAATCATGTTTTTATAAAAATTACCAAACCGGGCTAGCTTTTGGGCCCGAAAATCTATAAAATACTATGTTAATAAAAATTTTGGCCCAACCTCCTTATTTTTACCTCCTTAACCGGTTACACAAACCAATAAACACCCCTAGAAATTTTCTTTAATTATTACCTAATTTAAAATTATACTTATCTTAAATAAATATATACAAATACATATTTATGGTAAAAATAAAAACCTCTATTTTTTTTCTACAAACCAAACATCATGATGGTCCCTCCTCCAATTTTATTCAGCCAAAGCCCAAGCCCAATCAAACCATACCTATTTTTTCTCCTTTGCTAGCAAATTACCGTATATAGTACAACTATTACTTCTTTAAAACTCATAAGTAGATATCAAACCAGAACGAATTATTCCTTCTTTTCTGCCTCTGTACGAAACACAAGTAGTAACCACAGAACATCACATCCTTCAAATCTCCACTAAAAACCTCACTTTCTATATCACAACCCACTACAAAATCATTGTTATAATAACCTATATTCATAAACACACTCAAAAACACCATGAAAGGATTTTTCTAAATCTTGATTTTTAAGGTTTTCTTGATTACTAGTGAAAGAAGAAGTATTAGGGTTTATTGGTGAAGATTATAACAAGAATTGAAGAACAAAAATCAAGTTAGGGTTTTGTTGTGGGTCTCTTGATTTCGTCAGCCTAGTGGGTCTCTTGATTTTGATCTTGATCATCTATTCTAAATCATTGTGAGCTTCTTATTCTCTATTTTAATTATGACCTAATTTTTGGTTTTGCATGTTCTTGATTTTCACTTTTATAAACATGCATGGTATGGACCTATTAAATTATGTTTTGATATATAAAAGTCATGTTATTTTTTATGGGATTATGTTAAAAATGATGTATAGTGGATTGTATGATAAGGAGTGGTGAGTTGGTGGAACTTTGGATAAGGTTTAAAATGATTTATTGGTGACAGTTTTGAGGCAGTAGTAAAACGTATGATAACTCTAAAAATTTTTGCTTGGGGTCTGTGATTAATTTGCATAGGTAGATGATATATGTCTCAACCTCTATGGGATAGATTGGATGCTACCAATAGTTCCGGTTATGTGTGAGATATGGCCAAAATACGAAATAGGGTCAAAATTAAACCTTCAATTAGGATGTGTTTTTCTACAGTTTATTGAAACTTTTAAAATATAAGGTTGGGTTTTTAAAACATTTACTTATACTAGACATCATAGGAAATCTCCAGCACTTGGCCTCACATTGATTGCTATTATAGATTTTACTTTATGGTCGTTTTCGTAAAAGTGTATATTTCAGTTAACATTCTGTTTTGGTAGTCTGTCATTAAAATAGCAATTCCCATTGATTGGTTAAATGTTTAGATGATTGGGTTAATGTTTGGAAACTAGATTCAAATAGATTTCCATGGGCGCAATCTCATATTCATAGTCCTTACGGATTAATAATTATGCCTTCTTAAAAACTGGTCAAATCAGAATCTAGAAATTTACGTCTTTTCTAAGAACATATAAAGTACACAATTTTGATAATAAGATAAGAATTAATATGTAAAACTTAATATATGTTTATTTACCCTTATGAACTCAGATTGTTAGTCATATATTGGAATAAAACCACTTTAGTTAAGTCATTGTGCAACGCCACGCATATATCTAAGAAACATATCCCATACGTGTTAAATTTTCTTACGTATTGTTTTTACTTTTATATTTTACTAAGTCGCGTCACTCCTATAGGTTGTCGGTGATTGTTGGTGACCTCTCTCGATCTATATACTCAGCTTCTCGATCCTCGTCGCTTATTTGACTTACGGTGAGTTCATAGCCTCGCTTTTCAAATATTTTTCTTAAACCCCGCGAGGGAGATGCATGCTAGTTTTTATAAAACGAACACAAGTAGGTTTTTCTCCTATGCTTGGACCCGTATGTGAATATATGTTGTTGCTTGAGTAGCTTTCGTCATAAGACCCCAATCGTGAGCCGTCAACTACCTATGATGGGTAGCCGCTCATACAATTAATAGCGCTATGGGCTTGACAACCCGGTTCGGTTTTTGGGAAGTTTGAATCCGGAAAGTGAGCACTCCCAATGTACGGACATATTGTATGGAGATTTTATTAGGTATCTGACGAAATACCTAGCCTGGGGGCATTCTTTGTATTATTATTATTTGTTTATGGAATTAGTCAATGGGATCGGTGTCGCGAGCTCAATGCAACTGTTGGTTATTAGCTTGTCTGATCAACAAGTCTATATGATGCTTATGAATATTATAATGCTTGTGTTCAACCCTTTTTCAATGGTTTATTACTTACAAAACCTATGAATTCACTCAACCTCGTGTTGACTTTTTAGCATGTTTCATCTCAGGTAATTGAAGTCGGGAGACTTGGAGGCAATAAAGAGGAGGATTCGCGCTAATCTTTTGTGCATTATTTTAAAAATCCATTCCTTAAATGAAAAACAAATTTTAGTTTGTTTATATCAAACTGTTATGATGTATGGTAACGATCTCTTGGGACTACGCTTTTGAACTCTGAAATAATGAAATGGAATGGTTGTTTGTTTTAAAACGTCTCTTTGAGTCGTTCTTTATTTCTTTCGACTATTGTACTTTTATTTAACACCCAAATTGTTGCTTTCGCTGCGTGTAAATTTGAGGGTGTTAAAATTTCTCTCTTTTTGTATTTTTTTCTCATTTTTGATTTTTTTGCTAACTATTCTTCAAATCTCGGTGTAGTTTCACCATCTTCACGATCATAATAATTCCGGATAATTTCTTCGACAGTTCCATCGTCTTCGGATTCACTAATTATTGTGACGGTAGTAAAATCACATGAGATTTGACTACTAATATACATTCCCATTTGCGATGCGCAAATTTCCAACCGCACCAAAGATAGAAAATGACACAAGACTCAAGAAATACAAACTTTACACTTTAAGCAACTAGCAACTGTAAATTAAACTTAATCTAACAGGGTAGGTTAATGTGTAAGGGTGTAATGAAACAAATAGTTGGTGTAATTCCTAAAGGCTTGTCTCTATGGGTTGTTCTAATGGATCATCACTCTAAAGATGAGAGTGGAAAAGGGTTTAAATGGGAGGTTAACTAACCGGTGTAGTTAGTTAATAAGCAACAGGTAAAGGCGATTTGGGTGTAATCCTAAAATTTACCAATTTAAACAAGTTACTCCATCTAAATCCTTAGTACTTATCATTGTGGTCTTGAGTGATATACCAAGCCAAGTTCTAAAGTCTACTAAATCACCGGCACACTCATATTTTGTGAAATTTGGGTAAACATTTGGAAACGGAAAGGCTAAATCCTCATAATATTTTAACAAGGCTTATTGTGTGCGGGTTATGTATCAAGTAATTTCACAAAAGTATGATTGAAATTTTTTTAAATTTGAGCATAATTTAGGCTTTTTATTGTGAAAAATAGGACAACTAAACATTTTAATTCCATCCCCCCACTTGAATTATACAACGTCCTTGTTGTATATATACGGGAATTAAAAAGAATTAGAATGAGAAACTCCCCTAATATTTGCTTGGTATATTCTCCAAGTTGCGTTTATGAGCAAGATTGTGTGCTGAAAAAGCGTCTGAATCCTAGCACAAACAACACACACATAGAATTCCAGAAAATATGCATTCTACCAACTTTGTCGATATTTCTTTCTCGAGGTCTTGTATAAAATATAGGAAGAACAAGTGTATTCCTATCATGGTACCTACGGTTAATTTAAACTAAACTAAACAAACTAGTTACGAGTCAGACTGTTAGATACGACGTATCAGGTTAGTGAATACGTCGTATTCAAAATCTGACAATAATGTTTCTAAAGTGCAATAAAATAAAGACTGATAACGTCCAGACAATCAATACGTTGTATGGTATGGAGCGGATACGCTGTATTGATGTCTGGGAAGACAGACTTGATAACAAAATTAAATAAGAATCTGGGTTGTCTCCTGGGAAGCACTTTTGTTTACAGCGAAGTCTTTAAGTTAGACTTTTCTTCAGCTTCCACACATTTGAAATCATTTCTCATTCCCATTCTTACATTTAGTGTGAATATCCTGCTTGGTTCCGTATTCATGAACTATGGTGCTGAACTTAGTTCTAATCTTGATTCTATCACATACAAACAAATCAAAACGTCATATCATGATATATATGCAAAAATATGGGAACCTGTTTAATAGTTAGATACATCATGACACGAATAAATGTATAGATATAGACAAAAGATAAAGGTAGTAAGGATCATGGGTTTGGCTGATGTGGGTCCTGTTGAGCTGTAGAGGTGTTGGCCTTGCCAGTCCTCTGCCTAGTGCATCTTTGGAATGCTAAAGGTGAGCTCCCTCGAAAAGTCCCATCGAATGCCTGATATGCCAACCCACTAGCATCCATCAACTGTGTCATACATGACATCATCATCCATGTGGAGAATCTCCCCTGATCGGTCATTAATCTCCCCATAAGTCCATACAAGCTCCCAACATCTCTACGCAGTCACTACACATCCTCCTCTAATCTACCTTATCTCTGAGGCACAGTCCTAGCAGCAGGAGGTGGTGGTGGTGGTGGCTGCTGAGGTGCCTGCACGGGTACCAAAACAGCCTAGTCATCCTCGTTAACGGCAGGAGCATCCTTAGCTATAATAGGGGCACCAGCCGCAACATCAGGCTGCCTCTCAGGCCCCATGGCCACCCAGGCCTAAGTATCATCAAACTGCATACAAATCTGCAGTCTAGCCAGCTCAGCCATGTCAATAATAGGAAGCTCAAGGGCAATAACCGTCAATCGAGCTACAAACTGCCCACTGGAAATATGACACGTCTTTCTCTATAATGCACCCCTCTTAAAAACGGGCTAACAATTAAGGAGATGTTGGAATCCAACCATCCATCCTTCAAGTTAACCACCAATCTCAGGTAAAACAAATCAGTCACAGTCACCTTCTCAGGTGCCTGACTCCTCCTAGCAATATTGTGTGCCATCATCATATGGCATAGTCTCAAAACTAGATCCCTGATGAAAGTGTAGGAAGGGGGAGGTCCCAAGAAATCTCTATCAGTCGAAATATCCCTCTAATAGTCACGTAGATCCCCCTTATCAGGGATCATCCTCTTACTCTCACTCCAGTACATAGCAAAACCCGAAGACTACATCTCCTCCCTAGTGTGTAATCCTAAAGCCAGAATAAACTACCTCCAACTTAATAGTCTCCTGGCTCCACCTAACTGAAACTAAATAGTACCAGGAGCATCCAAATCAAGTAATACCTCTCTAAATATGAGTATGCTAAGGAACTCCAGAATAAGCTCCCAAATCAGTAGTCCCCTAGTACCAAACAGCCTACCCCAAGCCTGACTAGTAAACACTACTACACCGGCCTTATCATGGTGCTCCATCACCATCCTAGCAAACAAACCGTCCCTCAAAAGCTCGGGCATACCCTAAAAATCCACAACCTATACCCTGTGTATCTCTCGAGTGTAAATCCTCTCTAACCTAGACTCAAAATCTGCTATATTCAAATCAGTATACTCCAGCCCCTCGTACCTAAGAAATTTGTGTCTCTGCTCACATGGTGGGAGAGCCATATATGCAAAATCAACAACGAAAGCACAAGAGTATAGAAATTTAAACCTTCTGTTCTAAGAGTGGATACGACGTATCAAATAAATAAATACGCCATATAGGGATCAATGAGTCAATACACCGTATCGATTTAGTCAATACGGTGTATGGGTCTGTGATTTAAGGATCCTAATTTTCTCAATACGTCGTATTTAATTTAATGAATACGCTATGTTGGTGTTTTAAAATTGGGTAAAAATAAGTCAATACGCCGTATCCATGTTAATAGATACGCTGTATTGAGTCTGTAGAATGAAAACGAAAGGGGGTTTCCCCTATTTACCTATTTTAACCTATTTTAAAACCTTCTAACATCTTAGACTAATTCAGGGGGGGTAAAGGAGTCCTAAAAGTATCCATCTATGGCATCACACAAAAACCACGAAACCCTTACCCTAATCTTATAAAAAATCGAAATAGTAACTCGAAAAGAAAAGGGTAGGATTATTACCGTATGATTGAGACGAATAGAGTGCAAATATGAATCAATATCAAGGGATTATCTCCAAGAATAAAGCGGTAAAGAGTGTGTGTGTTTGTGTTGAAAGTGAGTGGTAAAAAACTGATCCGACGTATTGAGTGTGTTTTTATACTCAAATTCGATACGTCGTATTAAGATGGTTAATACGTCGTATTGGTGAATTTTTTTTGACTTAGTCACCTTTTGTAGAAAATAGTGGATACGTCATATTGGTTTTACCCAAATACGCCGTATCCGTTTTTGGAGACCAATATTCCTAAAGATTTAATAAAGAAAATGTACCTTGGCCTCCGCAACATTATTGTACAATCACCATCCTTATAATACTGCTTAGGGTCGAACGGAACGCCAAACAGTGCATATAAATTCATAATGAGGTAGAATAGCATTCCATTTACGTAATTTATTCAAATCACGATTTTTACATTTAGATTTATGACAAAATTTCCCGTTCTAAAATTTTTAGTGCTTTTGTCGTGACTTGTTTCAAAAAGCGTAGTTGACCCATGTGTACTTTCGTTATCCTCAAAAGACTGTATTATATCGATTTCATTGTTATCATTGTCTTTATCTGATTTTAAATCATCGGGACGAATAATGTTAAAGGGGAATAAATCATTAAGTACAAAACATTTTGTTCCTCCTCATCATATTCAGACAATGATGTTTCATCATTTAAATCAAATTCATCGATATGTTGGGGGTTTAAAATTGGTTCAGTTAATAAATCTGATTTAGACATTTGAGCATCTTTGTAAATAATGGCTGTAAATTCGTTCTCAAAATCTTTAAAGAAGTCTAAATCGTCAAAACAATTGATTGCAGGCTCAGGTGATAGTATTGAAGGCATGACTTCTTCATAATCATTTTTTGAATCCGTTTTCAAATTGTTGACAGAAATCATTTTATAAGAAAACGAGTTTTTGTCACAAATTATTATGTAGTCCTCGTCATCGGATTCATCAAATGATATTCTAAATTTGATTTCATCATTGATAGGAATACTTACTTGAGATTTGCATTGAAGTATATCCTTAGGTGCAAAGTCAATGTTAATAACTATAGCTGGGAATTCAGCTTCCATAGATCTAAGATCGTAAAAATCATCATCAACCCTGATCTTTCCATATGTAGCAGTTTGTCAATCAAACACTTTTCCATGTTTACGAGCTTTTTCTTCCCCGAGCTTGACGTGCTCTTCCATAGTAAAGTTTGGATTGTCCATCCTGAAACAATCTTACTAGAAAAATTATTAAATAACGAATACGTCGTGTTCAGTGAACTGAATACGCCGTATCACACCAACAGAATAAATAATAAAACAGAATAATACACTAATCTAAATTACACTAATCCTATGGGTTAGATCTAATCTAATGTTAAAAACTAAAATATCAAAATAAAAATCAAGATTAATTTTCACTCCCCGGCAACGGTGCCAAAAACTTGATGTGTCGTTGTGTAGGTGTTATTTATGTATCAAGTTTCACTATTTATTTTATGCCAACTATAGCTAAAAACAACACTTTAACGGGCAGTGTACCCGGTCAAATGGAGTTTCGTGGTAAGTAGGGTGTCGATCACTAAGAGTGAGAGCATTAATTCTTAATTCTATCACAATTTTAGTTATCTAAGTTAAACCTAAAACTAATGCAAAAAGAGGGGTTTCAGCCTGAGAGACTGGCACGGTTTTGTATATCTAACCTAAGGTTTTAATGACAAGTAAAGCAATAAACACATACAAGAATACAAACAAACGATAGAGAAGTGGTCAAGAACTAATGTAAGGAAAACGTATTAACCATGAATAATCTGATAAAACACAGGTTTGTTTATTTATTGCAATGATTGTCTTATCTCGAAGGGACTATATCTATTCTCGGACTTAGGCCCTGGTACTTCATCCTAAGACTAGAAACGCTTAATTTGTCATTACTTAAGACGACATCGCATGTAAGCTTCCTTTATGTTTGATTTTAATCTTCTTTGGACTCTAAGTAATCGGTACGAGATTCCTAAACCCTAGCTCATCGTGACTTTACACCTTAATTATTTTTTTTTTACTTATATAAACACTTTTACACCACCATAAGAAACAAATAAAATTTTATTTTATTTTTTTTTAAACCCCAATGCTTAAACGACTTCTTTATCATACTAGTAGTCCACCTGTTCGCAGTACATTACCAATGGAATAAGAACTTAATCGTTTGATACCTAGGTCTACCTTATGGCTCCAACTAAGCTCCACTAAACTAAAGGCAGGGATAGGTCAATATTTGTGATCCTATGATTCTAGATATATAAATTGCAATATGGAGAGCTATCCCAGACTCTTAGCCTATGCCCAAACAACACCGAAGTTGCAGCGCATTAAATATGTAGGACTAGACCCAGTTGAATGATAGGTCGCATACTTAAGCACGTAAATGAATATAAATTGATAAACATAAACAACAATCAACGATAAATTAAGCAATCGAGATAAACAAACCAAACATTAGATCTTCATAAACATGGCTGATACCTAAAGGTATCAGCCGATAGTCATTGTAAAAATACACACGGTTTGATATATGAACGATTAAAATAAAGAAACCTTAATCGAACGCGTATTCGGTTGTGCAAAGATTAAAAGAGTTTTCCTATGATCTTGAGGCTTTTTTCTGACCTTCTACGCTCTACCGATCGTCTCTTGGTCAACTTGGTGGTTTATGGATTCACTTGCATGATTCAAATTAAGTTTAGGGTCGTCTGTATATATAGGGTCTGGTAGTCGGTTTGATACGGCGTATTGGGAAGCTTAATACGGCGTATTGGATGACTTGGCGTGGGCTCCAAGAATAAAATATTCTAGAATTTTCTTGAGCTGATATGGATATGGTGTATCAGACATCCTGGATACGGTGTATCAAACCTATTGGGTACGGCGTATCAGACGTATTGGGTACGGCGTATTGGGCTACTCCGGTACGGTGTATTGGGGTCCTTGGGTACGGCGTATTGGCTCTTTGGGTATGGTGTTTTGTACATCTTGGGTACGGCGTACCGAGCTTCTTGGGTACGGAGTATTGGCTGAAAGTGTGCTTTTCTTGATATTTGACCAAAGTATAATATATGACGTATATACTGATATGGATACGGTGTATTCTTCAAAGTCAGGCAATGGTCTTTTGATTCGTCAAACTCTTGGATACGTCGTATAGGTCTAGAATAATACGGCATATTTGATGTCAGATCAGTAGGCTTTCTCGAACTCTTCATTTATGCTCCAAAATGCGTGCCTTTTAGCATAACTTCACCAAGTACTCCATAATTACTGCAAATCTCAAATACAAACGATTAAGTAACAATTCTTTGCAATAATTAAACAAAATGGATAATATACATGGGATAAATGATGCTATAAAATAGACGTTATTTGATGTCATCAGCGATACATAGGTGTGTCATCATCGTTACAATATGTGATTGAGTGATTACATCCGTAATTATTACATTCGTTACGAGATTTCATTTCTTTGTACCGAGCATCCATTTTTATGGCCATGGCATCCATTCTTGCCATAATTTTGTCTATATTAGAATTATTACTGCCATCATCGGCGAAAGTTATAGTTTTACGAACAGGAGTTTTGGGTTTTTGGGTTTTTGGTTTTTAGCCCAGTCAAGTTTGAGTAAGACTTTGTCTTCGAGAAGTTGATATGATTGATTTGGAGTTTTATAAAGAAAGATGCCTCATGCTGCGTGATAACCAACATTTTAGGGTTACTTATAATTCAATTATAATATAGTATAATAAGAATTTCAAGAGATTCAAATTAATTGCTTTTGACCAAAGCAATATCAAAAATCCCCCGGGTCGTTCTCCCAACGAGGTGCAAATTGAAAATCGAGAACGTTCGTGATCGCGCGTTTGAATGGTTAAGGATTTTTGGAGTTTGTTTTTCTATTTCTACAACAAAAATGCAAAAACGAATAAAGAAAACCTAAAAACGAAAGCAAATAAGTTAAAAAAACAAAGAAAACGAGAACAGGTTTGGAATCCCGTTCTTTAAAAAATGAAAATCTAAAATTTTAACCTTACGAATGCAAATTTAATTTTCCTAGGTGCTAAATGATAAAAGAAAATTTTTTAAAAAGGAATTATATTTTTTTGATTTTTTAATAATATTTTATAATTTAAAAACTGTTTTAATAAGAAAAATTAATAAAAAATAGTAAACAAATTTGGAAAATTCTGAAAAAATACAGAAAAGTAGTTTAAAGAGTGCTGGATTCAGGAAAAATAAAAGGTTTGAAAAAGGGCTTAAAAATAAGCCAGAAATAAGCCAAACGTGCTTACAGCTTAAAATGGGCAAAATGTATATAAAAACAAAGTGTGGGAGAACTAGGACAGATAGCCCTATTTGGTGCCGTTGGTGAGTGTGTGTTTGTGTAGGACTTGTATGTGTGAAGAGGGAGGTCTAGGGTTTGAATCCTTGGCCTCCTTTTTTGTTAATTTTTTTTTTAAACTTGTAAAACAGACAAAATAAGCAAACTTTAAAAAAGTGACTTTTTGCAAAAACTCAAAATAAGCGCATAAATAAGCAAGTAAATGTGACAGATTCACTTTTTACACTAAGTCCTAAAATAAGGTAACTGATAGGCTTTTTCTTGACAAATAAGAAAATGAAAATGAAAAATAAGCAAGAACAGATTATCTACTGTACCTAATAAGCAAGTTTGAACAAAAATAAGCAAGAAATATAAGCTAAAAAGGAAAGAATCTATAAAAAGCTTTTAAACTTAAAATGTTAAGCTACAAATGAAAATAAGCTCAAATAAGCTCTACCCTAAGTACAATAAGCTAAAATAAGCACTAACTAACCTAATAAGCAAATTCAAACAAAATTAAGCAAAGAAAAACAGACAGATAAGCATAAAAAAGGGCAAATAAGCTATAAGCAAAAAATGGCAGTCAAAAAGCCTAAGGGGCACTTTTGGGCTTAAATGTAAGCACCTAAGAGGGAACCTTGTGGCTTAATGAGTTGGACACCAAAAAAGCTTGACCTAAGGGCTTCTCAAATCAGCAATTAAAATAGGGTTTGAAATCCAAATGAGCTAATAAAAAACTAAGGAAAAGGGGCTGATTGCACTCAGCATATGCTGAGTGTTTTTGAAAAGACAAAGGGCTTATCTGCAGCCTTAAAATAAGCAGGAAAATAAGCTTCAAAATTAAAACTAAGTTAAAATAGATTAAGTTTGACTCCTAAAGAGCTTATGCTCAAAATTTCAAAAGCTAAAAACAATATTTACTAACTTAACTTGGACAATGAAAAAGGACTATAAAAACAAGAAAATGACTTGACAGTTTTGACTTAAACAAAAGGAAAATAAAAGGACTCTTGACTACTGCATTATGACTCAAAAAACAACACTGAAACTAGATTCAAAAGTTGGATTTGAAAGCTGAATCCAAATAAGCACTTTGAATCAATTCTGTCACCACAGATTCAAAGGCCTTTTTAGAAAAACCTTAAAAGAAACTTAAAGAACTTAAAATCTATTGAAAACAAATCCAAAATACTTAAAAAGGCTGTCAAAGTATGCTGGGTGACCTAAATGGTTTTGAAACCAAATTTGACCCACTTTGGCACCTTGTGCCAAACACCCCTTTAACTTATCAATTCCAAATTTTAAACTGAAAGAGGGTTATTTAAGCTGAGAATTTTAAAGATAAATAACAAGCAAGTAAAGTTGAGCAAAAATAAGCAAAAAGAAACAACAAATAAGCAGTAATATAAGCATATAAGAAATAAGCAGATAAAGGGACAAATAAGGCAGATTTAACATAAAAACTTAAACAAAGGACAATTAAGCATTAAACAATCATAAATAGCAACAAATAACAGAAATAAGCAATAAAAAGCAAGAATAAACATAAAATAAGCAAATGAATAGTAAAATGCAAAAATTGGAAAAAGTAGACTCACAATTGTCCTTAGCTTTTGGCAAGAGTATAAGCTCTCAACAGCTTATAAACCAATCCTATAGCTTCCCAAGAAGTACTAAACCCATGGCCATCTAAGATTTACCATGCTCCTTGCTTTTCTTGGACAGATTTTTATGATTTTTTTTTATTTTTGATATTTTTTTGGACATAAAATGAAATAAGCTTTCAAATAGGCTTTTAATGTCTTAAAAGCTTATAATAGAGCTTAACAAACAGTATTTAAAAACAAGTAATTTAAATGACAATATTTAAAGTAAAACTGTAATTGCATAAAATTAAATGACAAGTAATTTAAAGACAGAATTTTAAATGACAATATAACAAAACAGTATTTAAAAATGGTACAAATTGTTGTTTACATGCTTTTGACTTAAACAAAATTCGACAAAAGGAAAATAAACTAAACTATGCCTATTTATACTAAGTCTTGGCCTCTTCACTTATGTTTCTTTCCTGAGAGAGATCAAGCATTGTGTTTGTTGTGTGAGATGAAAGCACAAAGTAATCTTGGCCCTTGATTTTTCTTGTTCTCCAAGTCGAATAATCACATCCCTTAATTTCTTGTCATTTTTCTTTAACTAATGAGATATTTAAGGATTGCCAAGGTGGCAAGAGGAGTTTAGTAAGGTGAGAGTGAAGTTTTTATCTGGGGTTGCAGGTTTTGAGGTGAAAACGACACATGAATAGTACATTGGGTTTTTGGCGGGAAGGGTATACTCTGTTTTATTTGATTAGGATGCAGGGTAGAGTTTAGGAAGTTGGAAAAATAAGCCCTCAAAGTGTTATCTTTAATTGCAAACATCGTCCTTGTGGTGTATAATAGGTTTAGTGAGTTGGCAAGAAAGGCCTTCAAGGGTGTTAAGTGGTTATTCAATCACAGTCCTTTAAGGACTTAACGATAGTTAACTGTAAAGGGTTAATGGCTATGCTTTATTTATTTAGGCCGATTTGTATATATAAAAAAGTAATGGGCTTTTGGTCTTCATAATGTATAAATGGGTTAACCCGGCCTATTAGATTGGTACGGGTGGGCCCATTTAACATTTCTTCGGTTTTGGCTTCGGCTTTGACCGTTAACTTTTACGGGGTTGACTTTGACTTTGACTTTTTGGTCTTTGGCTTCGATTTGACTTTGTCTTTTTGACGCTCTTCCATTCCGTGCTCGGTTTTGTCCGTTTTTGCTTGATTTTTCGTCCTTTTCTTGGATATCCGTTTCCTGCACAAGATAAGTGAAAACATACAAATACAATGTATTTTTGGTACGTTTTTGGTCATTTAAGTCCGGTTTTAAAGGTCAAAGGTATGTGTATTTAAGCACATACCAAAATCCCCCATACTAAACTATTGCGTGTCTTCACGTAATGCTATAAGTAAACACTTAAGAAAACTAAGAATCTCAATCCTCCTCGACTAATTACCTCGAAAAGTAGCTAAGTGTTCATCAAGGAGAATTAAAGAATCAATAGCATCAAAAAGCCCCATTTTTACCAATTTTAAATATATATACACTTATTCCTACACATATTTTTGTTCTTTTCATTTTTCTTCTTTTTCTGTACTTTTCATATTAAGCAATTAACTAACATATTTGACTTTCGTTATTTTTATAACTTTTAGGGTCACGGAATAAGACGCATTTCAATCCTAAAATGCCCCAAAAAGGATAAATTCATTGTTCCCGACTTTTCACTTATTTCAAACCAAACTTAAAACGAAATCACCGTTAAATATAAGTTAAGACGCTAACACTACTCATATTTGCATCTTGTAAACTTTTCACTCTCGACAATGATTATACATATTAGGTGAATGTGCCATTTTGAATTTCAACCATGGATCAACGTTTTGCAAAAATTTATGCTTCACGTTCCACCTGAGAATAATGAGTTTGAAGGCGAGATCATCCCATGTAGCGACTTTCGTCTCGGCACATCCCAACCTTGCGGCTAAGTGACCAGCCTTTTGACACCCCACAGAGACTAGTATCGGGACTCACGGACCATCGGTTTCAAAAAACTCTTAGGTTTCCCGTATATACATAGCTTATTTAGAAAAACTTAAAATGAAATAGTCTTAGTTCAAAAGCATATTTAAATTTAAGAAAAAGAGATTTTCCCTATATTTATTAATTCATATTTACTACACTTAATATAATCTTATGCATTCTTTAAGAAATCCATCGACCTTTTCAGAAGGCTACAACATCGAGTTTGAGCCGGCAAGATGCATAACAAACTTTTATCAGTTTCTTGGTGTATTAATTATTCATTCTTAAGGAAATCCTCGACCTTTTAGAAGGCTGCAACATCGGTTGTGAGCCGGCAAGATGCAGCAAACTTTTATCAGCCCACAGTTTATAATTATTACTCATTTTTTTTCTTTTTTTTCAATTTTTTTTTCACATATAATACCATGATATAGAGAAAATTTTGTTTTAGAAAATTTAAGTATAAATTTGAACTAAGACTAAAAAATATTATTGACTACATCTCAAAAATTATTGATTTAAGTTTAATTTTCAAAAATAGCACCTATTATTAGTCCGGTTAGGAGCTTATGGGAGAAAAAGCCACAAATTACACACATGAGCTTGTAAGATTTCCAAATAATCCTTGTTGAGCATCTAACTCACACTTAACTTTATCATTTTTCGTTCTTCGCAAATTTCCACGAATGCTTAGTCTAAAAGTTAAGGAACAAGCTAGAGCTAAACACGCTCGATCGAGTCAAAATTTATTCTTATTCTACCTAGCAGGAAAGTCAAAATTGTGAAAAAACACTTATTTTATTTTTGAAAATTTTTAAATTTTTTCATTTTTTTGAAATTTTAGTGGTAAAAACGGGATTACGTGAAAACAATGACTGTAGGCACATTCTGAGATGTGTGAAAACACATATCCGTTTTAAATCAAAATAAACCCTAAAAAGACAAAATTGTACTTTAAATGTATGAATATTGCTTGTTTTGTCTCTGTGATTGTGTAGGTACGGATAAAGCAAAAATCACAAGAAAACGGTTGAAACCAGGCAAACACGAACATGGGAACGGAAGAGCACGCAAAGAGCCGGGAGAAAGCTATCAAAAGTCAAAAGTGGTCAACTCAAATCAACCTTTGGTCAACTTAAGTCAAACAACAAAAAGACAAAACTCTAAATATTTCCAAATCAGTCCCTCATTAATTCTAAAATTACAAAAATAATCCCTAAAAACCTAACGGTGTTAACTCTTATAACTAAAAGACTTAACACCCATTACTTTTTATATAACAAATCTAACAACCAAAGCCCAATAACCATTTCCGTTTTATAAAGCCCAAGTCAAGCCCCGGGTCAACACAATAATTAAACGCTCCCTGTTATAAGTTTTTACGCGGGAAAAGTCGGTTTTACTGTTCATCGTCTCCAAGGTTTAACCACGAAGGTAAAATCAAGGGGCAAATGGTAATTGGCCATGTGGATCAATAATTCAAGGGATAAAGTTCATCTTGGTAGGGGTAAAACGTCACACAAGTATCTCATTGGCCAATACCCAAGAGGAATGCCACGGTGGACATAAAAGAAACACAAGGAAATGATTGGATTTGTACTAATCTTACTCACAAAACTAACACTCAACACGGATGCCACGCTGGCAATCCGTGTGCCCTTCAATCTAATCCAACGACCAAGATTAATCATCCAATGATTGAAGGAATGTTACGACAAATGGAGAGGACGTGTAACTGAACCTGCACCTAGAAGATTCTCATTCGGGCTATAAAAAGGCCTTCATCCTCACACACAGCTTATCTCTTTTTCTTGTAATTTTTCTTAGTTAAATAGCTTATGCAGTTTTTTAAATGTAATTTTACTTTTTCAAGCTCTTGTAGTCTCTTTTATAAAGCATTGTAATCTGTTTTTAAGTATTAATAAAATCCTAAGTTTAGTTTTCATAAGCTTTTTCACTTATAATCTCTTCTTTACTCTAAAATGTATGCTATTGTTTCAAAAGCTCACAACAAGCTCTCATAAGCTCTTACAAGTCTCTAAGCTTGTAATTGAGCTTTAATAAGTACCTAATTTACTTAAACCTTAAAATAAGTTTAATACCTTGACTTATTGGATTTTGAGCTTATGGAAGGGAAGCTAGCAAAGGATGAGCTTCCATGGACTTTTACTGGCTTATTTTAAATAAGCCAGAGCTAGTAGACAAGCTCTTTGAGTTTTTTTTAGCTTTTGTTTAGCTAAAGCTTATTGTAAGTCTTCATTTCAATTTCTGTTTTTAAATACTTAGTGTAGCTTTGCTTATTTGCTTATCAATTGCTTAATCTGCTTTCTAGTTGCTTATTTGTGCTTTATATTATCTTATTGTGCTTATTAGTTATGTCTTTTAATCTGTTTTTAGCTATATAATTATAGATCTTAGTGTTTCATAATCTGTCATAAAATCAACTAAAAAACCAAAAATAATTAGCTTAGCTTGTAGATCTTTGATTCTAGCTTAATTGATCTTTGATTTATGTTTATCAAACTTGTTATAAGCTATTTGATATCTGGTACTTAGGTTTTGCTAGCTAGATTTTAAAATCTAAAGTTTAAATGGATTATGCATTAGTTAAAGGGGTGTTTGGATTAATGCAATTTGACCTCAAAAAGTCAAATTGAGCTAAGTTCATTGCTTGAACCAGTTTTTAATTCATTTAAAATCAGTAGTAAAAGAGATTTCAGAAGTTAGATTTCAAAAATTAAAAAGTTAAGGCTAAATCTCTTTGTTTTTGCACCAGGGGAATTTTTCCTTTTCTAAGATTGTTAAAAAATTGATCCAAGCCTCCTTGAGCTTGGATCTTGTTTGAGTTGTGTTTAAACACACTCATTGAGAGTGTCTAGTGCAGGAGTGACCCTTAAGGTCTCCTGCATATTGGTTTTTGCCTATTGCCAAGTGCATCAGTAGGTTACACTGCAGTCTTAAACTGCAGTGCTTTTTGATCAAATTTTAGCTAGCTTAATTAGGATTTAGCTTCTAAAATTCAGTAAACTTTTAGATTACATATAGGATTAGTTAGATTAAAACTTGTTTTTAGATTTCTAGCTTATTCACTAGGGTACATTTGCTTTTAAAGTTCATCAAAAATCTTAAAAAACTAAAAACAGTAGCTGTTAGAACTTAGTTTTTAAATTTAGATTTTTAGCTTATAGGATTTGATTTTATGCAATAGATTTATAGCTTATATGTGGTTTGTCTAGTTTTCAAAAGCTCAGCTTTTGAAATAGCTTATTGTGCTTTTTAGCTTATTTAGTCTTTAAGCTCTTAAAGTTATTTTCTGAGTTTGTCATTTAGATTAGTAAATTTAGTTAGCTTAATGTGTTATTAGGTTAATTAGCTTTTAAAAATTAGCTTCTTCATGTTATAAGCTTTCTAGGACAGTTTTTGGTTTTTAAATTGGAGCTTTTTTAAGTCCTTTGTGCTTATTTTAGTGAATGCAAGTTTTTTGGCTCCCAAAAGCCATGTTTCTGTAAACAGCCTCTTCACAAGCTGTTGGAGAGCTTAATATTGACTTTTAGCTTATAGTTGTTTTGTTAAAGTTGTTCAAAATAGCTTAATCTACAACTTTGTTCTTTTGAGTTTTCAAAATTAAAAAAAAGGTGTATGCCCAGACTTGAACCCGTGACCTCTAACACACAACACCAATGCCTTAACTAGTTTGCTTCAATAGCTCATCCAACCACATCTCCCTTCATTTAATTCTTATACTCATTTTAGCCTTAATAGCTTATTAAGCTGTTATAGCTTATTTCTTAGCTTATTTAATAAGCTGTGATCTCAAGCTTATTTTTCCTAGGTTTTAATTAGTATAAGCTATTTTCTGTATTTTTTTCTAGAATTTTTATAGATAGTTTAGTATTTTTAAACATTTATTTTCATTAAAAACTTTAAAAAATCATAAAAAATAGAAAAATAATCAAAAAAATATAAATCTTTTTTAGAAAATTTTCTTTTGTCATAAAGTTCATAGGAAAATTAGTTTTGCTTTCGTAGGGTCTAATTTGCAAAATTTTGATTTTTAAAGAACGGGATTTTTCCTCGTTCTCGTTTTTCGTGTTTTAACGCTCATTTTAACTTCGTTTTTGTTCTAGTTTTCTTTAAACTTACTTTTTAGTAAAAAAGAGTCCATTTTAAAAGAAAATTTTAAGTTAGGTTTATTTTTAGACATTTAGGGTTTTTGGCCTTCGTTTAGTGGTTCTGTTTTGCGTTTATAGTTAAATTTTGATTTTGTTATTTGTCTTCATGCTTAATTGTTAGAATTTGTTAATTTTAATTGTTAAAAGTAGTTAACCAAATCATCTATTGTTTCTAATTCAAATCATTGTCCGAGCATCAAACGTGGATTCAATTTCATAAATCGTTGGGGATAACGACCCGAGAATCATACTTCCCGGCTAATATACGTATTATATTATATATATTTTTGAAGATTTTCCTTTTTACCTTTGTCCTCAAGGGTAATATGGTAATTTTCTATCATATTATATATTTTATTTTACGTGTATAGATTCTGACGAATCAATTTTTGGCGCCGCTGCCGGGGATTTGTGATTAAGATTCTCTCGTTTGAAGTTTGTTGATCGTGATTTGAAGACCCTTTCATTTTTGAAAGTTTTGTTTTGTTAAAAAATAAAAAATTATAAAAATTATAAAAATAAAAAGTAAAAAAAAATATTTTTCCTTTCTTTTAGTATAATTATCATATAAAAAATCGAATCAAAGATTTAAAAACTTGCCATTTGTGTCATTTACGAAATACGACTCACCTTAAAAAGTAAAATTTTTTATGAGCTACCGTGAAGTAAATTTGATTATTTTGTTTAAGTTGTCTATCTCGTTATCCGTTAAAATAGTTTGTTTAAATAAAAATAAATAATAAAAAATAATAATAAAAAAAATTAGTTTAAATTTTCTTTTTTCTACTTTGTGCATGCGCACTCGTTCTCAAACCCGCAACCATAACCGTCAACAACAAGCCCAACCGGCTGTTGTTCAACCATTTCATTTAGAAGAACATTTTGTTAATCCTCCCTTAGTTCCGATGGCTGATAACCGGACTATGGCACAATTGCTCCAAGCACCCACCGAGGGGTACGAGGATGCAATTGTAATTCCCGAAATAAATGCTAACTTTGAGTTAAAGCATGGTTTGATCAATCTTGTTCAAAACAAACAGTTTTTCAGACATGATAAAGAGGATCCACATGCTCACATCCGTTATTTCAATAAGATTACTTCAACAATGAGATTCCTGGATATCCCGAGCACATCAATTAAGCTTATGCTTTTTCCGTTTTCTCTTGAAGGTTCAGCCCGGATTTGGCTAGAGAAAGAACCTCCTCGATCAATTTTGACATGGGATGATCTTGTTTTAAAATTCATTAATCAATTCTTTCCTCCTTCAAAAACGACAAATCTTCGAAACGAAATCACAAGATTTCAACAAAGATTTGACGAATCG
>BQNB010092378.1:0-26633 GCA_026074375.1 Tanacetum coccineum | reverse complement strand
TTCAACTTAAGGCGACTTATACGTTTCAACTTAAGGCGACTTATACGTTTCAACTTAGGGCGACTTATACGTACAAGAAAAATCACAGGCGATTTATACATATGAACTAGGTGATTTATACCATAAAAATAACTAGGAAATTTATAACATGGTTAAACGTTTATGTTTCGTGTAATTTTGGGTTTTTCGGAATCGTGTTTCGGTTGCTCACGGGTCTTCTAACATATACCATTGTGATCGTGATCCTTTTTCGATCAACGTGGTATATGTATTTTCTATCGACGATAAAGATTCGAGACCGAAAGAAGTAAAAAACAACCGTTCGTTTTTTGTTAAAATTTAAAACGAAGATGATGACTAATTTGGAGGGAATTGTTTCTTATTAATTAACAAGAATTTCAACTTGGCACATGCAGTCCCTGATCTCAAAGACAATTTCAAACTTGGTCCTTTCCTTGTTCATTAACCCTCATTATTGAAACTACTTTACACCGTTAGTCCTTAGTTCTCATAAACAGACCGTTAGTCCTCAAAAGTGAATCGTGATTGAACCATTTATCCTTAATTGACTTTTGATCAACCATTAATCATTTTAAGGTGAAAGTTTTTGCACCGTTCGTCGTTTTCGCTCATCAAACGTAAACAAAAGCTCAAGTTCTTCAACAACAACAAATTTTCTTCACGGTTTCTTCTTGATTTAGTAAAATCCCGTAAAAGATTATTCCTTTTTTGGTTTAAGTCATAGAATTGTAAAATCCTGTGAATGTTAATTGAATTCAATCCACAACAACAATCACTTTACCTACTTAAGATCCTACAAATCATTTTCACTTCACAATTCACGGTAAAATGGAAACGAAAGATACTTTATCTTTGTGTTCTAATTCGGAAGAACAACAAATGCAACAAATTTAAGACAAAGTAAAAGAAAGTTGCATGGTAATTCACACCTCAAGCTTCTTTCAAACAACCACTTAAAAGGAACTCGAATCGAGTGTGGATTCAAACGCGCATTTGCAACACTCTTTGGTCAAGATGTTAAGACTTTTACAGGCACAATGTTCCTAAACATGGATCAACTAGAAAAGCAACTTGACAACGAAGAATTTCAAGAGATTGGATCCATGGCTTCTTTTAAAGTACTCGAGACACAGTTTTAGATGTTCATCAAGTCACGGATTTATTTGGATGATGAATATGTTGTAATGACACGCAACTACTTTCTACAATACATTTAACTCGAGATTCCAGAATTCCGTGATACACTGATCCAACACATGGAACATAAACTAGAGTATGACAGCAGTACCTTGCTGATCAGGGAATGATGCACATGCTGATGATGCAAGTAAAAGGTTGATACAAGTAAGGCATTAGATACTAGTTTGGTTGACACAGAAAGCAGTAAGACAGAATCAAAAGAGCAGGATACAAGCAGCATATCAGGGAATGATGCACATGTTGATGATGCAGATATCAGACCCATATATGATGAAGAGCCAATGACTGAGGTACAAACGACTACTGAAATTAATGTCTTTGCTACAGGACAACAACATACTGAACAACCTGAATTCAATAATGAAGGAGAGGTTGACCAGAATGCTGAACAATGTCATGACATATGTCCTTTGCCTGCTAAATTAACTGATAACCAGAAAACTAAACTCTCATATCAAACTCTCGAATCTGAAAATATTTGTCTCAAAAAGACCGTTGCCCAATTTCAAAAAGATTTTTTAAGAATGGAAACACATTGTGTTAATCTTAAACTTAAATATCAAAATCAAGCTTTAAAAGAAGGGCAACATGGTCAATTTTTGAAAGTAAAAAGTAATGAAGCCAACATGACATAGATGTAATTGAAACAATAAACATCGAATTGGAACATAAGGTGGCTAAATTACTTAAGGAAAATGAGACTTTGGAAAAGCATTACAAAGAACTGTATGATTCTATCAAAACAACAAGAGCTAGGAACATAGAACACACAACTTCTTTGATTGCAAAATATGATGACTTCAAAGCTCAACTTCAGGAACAAAGGATTTGCAATTGCAGCATTAAAAAACGAGTTAAGAAAATTAACAAGAAATAGTGTGAATACTAAGTTTGCAAAATCATCAATCTTAGGGAAACCGGTTTTACAACTACATAGAAACCAATGAGTTGTTAGACAACCGACTGCATTTAAGTCTGAACGACCTAGAATTTCAAAGCCATGGTTTGCCTCCCAAGTTGATGTCAATAACGATTTGTCAAAACCAGTCACTACATATTATTTGCCTAAGGAAAAAGAATCTGTTGTTGTAAAACCTCATTACGTGATTGCATCTAGCAAATCTTGGAATAGTTCAAAGAACACGCCAAGATTTAGTTCAAATGACATGGTTCATAATTACTATCTAAAGGAAGCTATGAAAAAGACACAAGAACGCAGTAGGAATTCAAGACCTAGTGTGATGTCTTCTGCTAAATCACAAAGCACAACTAATGGTAGCAAAGCAAAACCTAGGAGCAATACTCAAGCATCTAGGAATTGACCTACATCCAATAATAGTTACGTAACGACAAAGACTGTACCCATAGCAGAACATTCTACGAATTCTAGAATTTTTTTTGACTCCAAACATTTTGTTTGCTCGACATGTCAGAAATGTGTCTTTAATGCAAATCATGATCATTGTGTAACAAAATTCCTGAATGAGGTCAACTCGTGTGCTAATGTTGCATCCAATAAGACAACGAACAGAAACAAACCCATAGAGCAAACAAGTTTTGCAAAGAAACCAGAAAGACGGATCCCAAAAGGACATAGGTTTTCAATCAAAAAGACTTCCGTTGTGCATGAGAAAACAATGACTCCTAGATCTTGTCTTAGGTGGAAACCGATAGGTAAAATTTTCAAAGCTGTTAGTCTTAGATGGGTTCCAACTGGAAAGATATTCACCTCTAGCACAACCAAGGTTGACAGTGATCCCACAAATGGTTCAAATGAAGATATCACTAATCAATATGAATGCGAACAAATTCTTGATGTTAGTGCAGGTACTCTTAACTTAAGTGCAGATATATCTTTCAATCCTAAAAAGGAAGGACTCAGAGTTTGGTTGCTGAAAAGATTGATATCTCAGAAACCAGGGCTTCAAGGAATTCTAATCTGATAAACAAGCAATGACTTCTGATCATAACAGTTCTGAACTCGGAATTCACGACCACATCAATGAACCGTCTAGTTCAAAGCTGGTTCCAAAATTTGTTCCTTTAGCAGATACAACAGCTCCGTCAAAACAAGAGTTGGATCTTCTATTCGGTCCTTTATACGATGAATATTTTCACGGCATGTACGTCATGTGTTAACAAATCTTCTTCTCCCACCGAAAATTCTACATAACAAGACACACCACCTTCAGCGACTGCTCAATCTACAACAGAACTGATCACTCCAACTAGAACAATCACTGCTGAGGACAACATGTAAATATTATTTAAAAAAAGAAAAATACTAAAATATAAAATTTCAAAAAGAAAATACAACATAAAAAATAAAAAAAAATTCAAAAAGAATCTTCTCGACATGTCTCTTGGAATCGATAACATTTACGTACCTAGAAATGTTGATTAACATCGACACAGGCGTGTAAATGAAGTTCGAACAGGAGTTTCAAATGCTTTCAAAACATGTCATTTCTAATTCTCTTTATGACTTGTAATCACTCTCAGATTGCAACTCGGACCCGAACGACAAAAGAGAGTGTACGTTTCAGTGCGCTTATCCTTAGCGTTAGAAGAGAAGTCTTTTAAAATGATGTTTTTCAAAAAGTTGAACACAATTTTTCAAGAATTTCTCACTAACAATTCAAAATCTTTCAAAATTGTGTGTTCAACACTCCATCCCTCATAAAGTTTTACAAGACAATTATTCTACATTTGGTGTTATTTTCAAAATGAGTCAATGTTTGAGGGGGAGTTTTTAAAAAAACAAAGTTTTAATGATTTTGGATACATCATAACATGACAATTTTATATATTCAAGACGTTCTAAAAAATCTCTTAATAACAAATCTGGAATAATAATGTCTAATCAATAGATTGTATGTTATAAGATGATTAAGTGGTTGAGCACAATTTTTTTCAAGAATTCTTCAATAACAATTCATAATCTTTCAAAATTGTGTGCTCAACAATGCTAACCCTTAATTTTATATTCATTTTATAATTTGGTATTATTTTTTGGTGTCAAACATATGTAAAATTGAGGGGGAGCAAGTTCATCTTCCATATAATTCATGCTAAGATTAAAAATTTTCTCCCCACAGAACTTTCATGACAAATTTTAATCACATGGTATTTCAAAAACTAAGTGAATTAGTATTTAAAATAAGAGGAGAAATGTAATTAAAATGTGATCTTGAAAATAATAAGTGATCTAATCGACTCAAAGTGCTTGATACTCTTCGAAAAAGGTTTTATAGTTCGATCTCATACCCAACAACATCTTAATTTCACAACGATTCTGAAGTCATAAGGTGGTTAGGTTAGGTATTAGTCCTATGATCCAACCAGAACCGGAGGGATCTACTCAAGGACACTCCATAGTTAGAAATAGCAGTCCTTAGGTATGATTGGAGATGAATGAGTTTAAGGGAATAATGCCGACTAAGATTGAGCTAACACTGGAACAATCACAACAAGGTGTTAGTAATGACGTCTTGGTAAGCATTTAAGGGGTTGAAGAGTTAAAAAGAAATGTATGGATAAAGGGTCAAAAGAAAGCAGCCCTCCCTATACCTTAGGTAGAAACGATGGTGCGATTCAATGTGAATCAAACTTGTTCCAGTAAATGAATTGACGGTTCAATCAGAAAGATAGTAACTATCTGATTCACTCTTACCGTGTTGTCTGCTTTGAGACGCTCTGATAATGAGAACGGCTAGTGCAGCTGCGAAACCCTGTCAAGAAGATTTATTTGAATTCTCTCTGATCGCAGGCAGTATTTATACTGATTAACGGGGAACCGTGGTTATTGCAACCGTATTCGACGAAGTGACAAAGACACTCTCGTTCATATCTATTGATTATCACTAACGTTAACTTGTAGGTTATACGGTGGTGACGGTGTCCCGTTCCAGCTGAAGTCGGATTCATTACCACATGCTCATGCTCAAACTACAAAGACATACTATAAGCATCAATATTCAAGAATCAAGAAAGTTCGAGAATTAAAGACAAAGACTTCCGCAAACCCTGATGTACAAGATCTTCCTTCAAGATATCAAGTCTATCAAGGGAGATTGTTAGCAAGCTTTCAAGATGATGCAAAGTATGAGCATGTTAGTCAAGACACAAGATCGCAAGGTGGCAAAGACGATCAAGACAAACAAGGAAAAGATTTAGAGATCTCGGACGTAATGACGAAGTCAAAAGACAATGACAAAGTCTCAAGATCAAAGATCACATAGCATGAAGGAACAAGCCTACAACGTAGACAGAGACAAAGATCACAAGAGCTTAACGACAAAAGCAATCTCATTGATCTCACGAAGGAGTGTCATAATGAACTCACTTCGGGGGAGATTGTTAGCCTTAAATATTGAGTCGAACAAGGAAGTTCGTTCACTAAGAATATTATGTCTCGGTTATATAATTATGTAATGTTGTAATAGGTTAGAACGGGTAAACGGGCTTGTTTATGTAAGCTAATCGGTCACGTGTATCGAGCGTAAGCCCAAGTAATCCCAAGCCCGGCCCGTAGAAATACCAAAGGCAAGTAGGCCTTTTAGTTTAAGTATAAATACCCCTCTCCAAGGATGGAGAGGGTGTTGGTGCTCATTTGTATTTTTCATTTGCAAGTTATCAACCATCCTTTTCTCTCTTTATTTCTCTTTCTAAACATCTCTCTACAATTTCTTCATATCTTCCAATCTTTATCTTTTTATTTCAATGGTGAAGTGAAGGTGATTCCGGGTTCCGATAGAAGCTATGGGCTTTTGTAACAAACAATTTGTTTAAACCCAATGTATCAGTTTTACGGCCCTTTTTGAGGTCATTCTCATATATATCTTATGCTATTGATCTATGAAGTAACGCTCCCATGACCCATATTCCGCTGCAACCCGATTTGGGGGTGTTACAGATTGGTATCTAGAGCCAAGGTTATAGAGAACCAGGTTAAATGTTTTTACTTGGACTATAACCGTTTTCAAACATTGCATCATACAAAGGGGTTTTTCATGGGACATACATACATTTGTTTGCATTAGTTGGTTAGACTAGATGCTGTCATGATTGATATACATGTTATAATGTACTATGTGTATTACTATAAGGGTCTCATATTAATACTTATATAAGCTACTTTTGTTGTCACAGATACAATCATGTCATCAGACGAAGCATCGTCTGAGGTTACTTATGCATCCATCTCTAGTGATTACAAGGAGCTATCTAACGTAGGTTCTCCAGGAGTCATCGTAGATGGATACGATAGACTCCCTATGCATCCGGTAGACCCACCATCACCAGACTACGTGCCTGGCCTTGAGGAGGCAGAGCAGGCACCACTCTCGCCGGATTACGTGCCGGGACCAGAGTACCTTGAGTACTTGGCCCTATCTGATAAGGAGATTCCCGTTGAGGATCAGCATAATGCTGCTGCTGATTCACCTATAGCCCTATCTCCGGGCTACATTGCTGATTCAGATCTGGAGGAGGATCCGGAGAATGAGTCAGAGGATGGTCCCACGGACTATCCAGCTAATGGAGGAGATGATGATGATGATGACTCGTCAGGGGATGATGCTGACGATAAGGATGAGGAGGAGGCCTTTGAGGAGGATGAGGATGAGGAGGAGGAGCACCTAGCTCCGGCCGACTCTACTGCTGCTGCTTCTCTAGTTGTGGACCCTGTCCCCTCCGCCGAGGAGACAAAGCCATTCGAGACTGATGAGTCTGCAGCGACACCACCACTACCACCCGCTTATCATACCACTGCTAGGATGTCTATCTGAGCTCAAACACCTATACATTTCCGTCTGAGGCAGAGGTTGACCGACTTCTTGCCATACCTACTCCGCCATCATCACTACTCACTTCATTATCCTCTCTACTACCTCGAATACCCTCACCACCATTTCCTGTACCATCACCACTCACTACTAGCCCTACTGATGCTGGAGCACCTTTAGGCTACAAGGCAGCCGAGATCCGGTTAAGGACTGCATCACCACCACCATTACCTTTATCCCCACCACTACTATTACCACCACCTATCATACTTCCACGCACCAGAGCATCTATGGTTCTGATGAGAGCTGCCGCACCATCCACCTACATCCTAGCACCTCGATCAGGGACACTACCATCAGGGACACCACCATCAGGGACACTACCATCAGGGACACTACCATCAAGGACACCACCATCAGGGACACCACCACTTTTACCTATACCATTACCACCTTTGCTTCTACCCTCAACTAAGTGTAGAGCGGATGTTCTTGAGGTTGCGTTACCGCCTCGAAAGAGGTTATGCATTGCTCCTGGTCCTAGATATAAGATCGGGGAGAGCTCATCTGCTCCTACTGGTAGACCTACTGGAGGCTTTAGAGCAAATTATGGTTTTGTTGGCACTTTGGATGCCAAGATTAGACGTGACCCAGATAGAGAGATAGGTTACAAGATTATTGATGTTTGGGATGATCCAGATGAGATTGCAGAGGAGATATGATGGTCCTGTATAACTGAATGGATCTTTGCAGGACAGATTTCGTCACTACTGTCAGGCAAGATACAGATGAGATTTATAGGAGGCTTTGTAACGAGCACAAGTGACCATCAGATATGTGACTAGGATAAGCTCAACTATGTTACGTAGAGATAGGCACTTCCTTGCTCGCACGGCTAGACTTATGAAGAGTGAGGCCAGAGCTGCTTGTGAGGCTTGGGTGCAGTCTATGGATGCCAATGATACGACACGTTCTGAGGTTAGAGCACTAAGGATTACAGTCTTAGCACAACAGACTGAGATTGGAGATTTGCGGCCTACAGACCGCAGACGACAGGCACAGTTCGTAGAGGAACTGACTCTGATGAGGACATTGCAGACTCAGATGGTAGCACTACAGAGTCAGCAGAGACCCGCTGGAGATCCAGCACATCCTGATGTACCGGAGGAGGTCGATAGTAGTTCTTAGATCTGGTTATGTCTTAGCTATTTTGTATAGCCTACTAAGCATTACAGGGTAACTCCCGACTAGTATGGCTCTAGGTTTTATTTTTAACTTGTAACCTAATGGTAGTGATCATTTTGTAACCAAACCGTCATGTAAGTTATTTACCATGATTATATATTAGAATGATTTATTATTGTCATTTCATGTGATCTCAAGTTTCACAATAACCTCTCTTGTGATATCAACTCACTTTATTTATTGTGTAAATTCATTCGAGCGGTATGAATTGTATAAATCTAACGTGTAATATATTTTCTTGTATTTAGAAGAAAATGCCTCTAAGTAAAGCACACCCAGGAACTCACCCCCCCACTGCCACAGCCCTGCCGCCAACCCCAAATTACATGAAGCATGATATCAGGGCATTGATATCCCGAGGCATGGCTGATGCTTTGGCTGAGCATGAAATTCAAAGAAAGAATAACCTCAATGGCGATGGAAGCCAAGGTTCTGTAAAGTTGGTAATCAATACCTGTAGCGCCTACTCTGAGAATGCTCTTACATGACTTCTCCAAATGTCAACCCATGAACTTCAAGGGTACTGAAGGAGTTGTTGGTCTAACTCAATGGTTTGAAAGAATGGAGAGTTGTCTTCAATATCAGCAACTGTGTAGTCGAGAACCAAGTTAAGTTTGCTACTTGCACCCTTCATGGTGTTGCCTTAACATGGTGGAAATCCCATGTCAAGATAGTTTGGTCAGATGCTGCTCACGCGTGCCTTGGAACCACTTATAGAAAATACTGACTGCTAAGTACTGCCACAAATGAAGATCAAAAATTAGAGATAGGAGATCTGGAGTTTAAGGTGAAGGTACTGACATGGCAAGTTATACTCAAACCTTTTCAGAAGTTGGCTTTGTTGAGCGGAGGATGTTTCCCGAAGAGTCTGATAAGATTGAAAAGTCTGTCGTGTGTCTTCCTGACATGATACATAGTATGTAATTGCGTCTAAGGCCAAAGACAATTGCATGATTGCAATTGAGTTTGCACCTGAAGTCTGATGCATTAAAGATCCACACAAGTTGTCTGAACGATCATGTTATTATGGAGAGAGAATAAAAGGAAGAATGCTGGTATCTGCCAAGAATGTTCCAAGAGGCCAAATACCTCATAATGGTCCATGTACATCGAAGTGCCACAAGTGCAACAAGGTTGGCCACCTGGCCCGTGATTGTAGGAGTTCTGGCAATGCTCCACTGGGTAACACTCAGTAGAACCATTAGGCCTAATCAGAGGGGTAACGATTGCTATGTATGTGGTGCTCAGGGGAATTTTAAGAGGGAATGCCCAAAGCTGAAGAACAACAACCATGGTAATCAAGGTGAAAACGGCTATGCTCTAGCAAAAGTGTATGTGGTGGGCAATGCAGGGACAAACCCGTACTCACACGTTTTTACGTGTATGTTCCTTCTAAACAACCGCTATGCTAATATCCTATTTGATACTAGTGCCGATAGGAGTTTTGTGTCTACTACATTTAGCTCCCAAATTGATATCACACCAACTTCATTAGACTATTATTACGATGTTGAACTAGCTGACTGGAAAATAATTAGGATAAACACTATCATTCGGGGTTGTACATTAAACTTCTTAAATCATCCATTCAATATCGACTTAATGCCCGTATAACTTGGTAGTTTCGACATCATAATTGGTATGGATTGGTTGGCAAAGTACCATGCTGTCATTGTTTGTGCCAAGAAAATCATTTGTATTCCTTGGGGAAATGAAACGTTGATTGTTCGTGGTGACAGAAGTGACCGGGGAAACAAGACTCGATTGAACATTATCTCGTGCACTAAAACACAAAAGTACATGCTAAAAGGATTTCATGTCTTTTTGGCGCATGTTACTACAAAGAAGCCTAAAGACAAGTCGGGGGGGAAGCGACTTGAGGACGTACTGATCGTTTGAGATTTTCCTGAAGTATTTCCCGAGGAGTTGCCGGGTCTTCCATCGACTCGACAGGTGGAATTTTATATTGATCCGATACCTGGTTCTGCACCTGTATCATGAGCACCTTACCGATTAGCTCCATCTAAAATAAAGGAATTGTCAGACCAACTCCAGGAGCTTTCTAACAAAGGCTTCATAAGGCCAAGTTCCTCACCTTGGGGAGATCCATTCTTGTTTGTCAAGAAGAAGAATGGATCATTTCAAATGTGCACCGACTACCGAGAACTGAACAAGCTAACGGTGAAGAATCGTTATCTACTCCCAAGGATCGACGATTTATTTAATCAACTACAAGGATCCAGCGTTTATTCTAAGATAGACTTGCGATCAGGTTATTACCAGCTTCAAGTACGTGAAGAAGATATTCCAAAGACTGCATTCAGAACTCAATATGGCATTACGAGTTCCAAGTTATGCCATTTGGTTTGACGAACGCACCAGCGGTATTTATGGATCTCATGAATCGGGTGTGCAAGCCATATTTGGATAAGTTTGTGATTGTCTTTATTGACAATATCCTTATCTATTCAAGGAACAAGAAGGAACATGCAGAACATCTTAAGGCAATTCTGGAATTGCTTAAGAAAGAGGAGTTGTATGCTAAATTCTCTAAATGTGAATTTTGGATTCCCAAGGTATAATTTCTCGGCCACATTATTGATAGTCAAGGCATTCACGTGGATCCCGCCAAGATCAGATCCATAAAAGATTGGACATCTCCTAAAACACCAACGGAGATTGGTCAATTTTTAAGTCTTGCTGGGTATTACCGAAGATTCATTGAAGGATTTTCGAAGACCGCCAAGTCAATGACCAAGCTTACTCAGAAAGGATTTAAGTTTGATTGGGGTGACAAAGAGGAAGCTGCCTTCCAGTTAATAAAGCAGAGTTGTGTAGTGCGCGAATTCTGGCTCTACCTGAAGGAAGCGAGGATTTTGTGGTCTATTACGATGCTTCACATAAAGGATTGGGTGTTGTATTAATGCAAAGGGAGAAAGTAATTGCTTATGCATTACGCCAATTGAAAATTCATGAGAAAAATTATACGACTCAAGATTTAGAACTTGGATCGGTAGTGTTTACTCTAAAAATTTAGAGACACTATTTGTACAAAACTAAGTTTATGGTGTTCACAGATCACAAGAGTTTACAACACATTCTTGATCAAAAGGAGCTGAACATGAGGCAACGTCGTTGGTTAGAGTTGCTCAACGATTACGATTGTTAAATACGTTACCACCCGAGGAAAGCAAACATAGTGGCTGATGCCTTAAGCCGTAAAGAACAGAATAAGCCATTACGGGTTTGAGCCTTAGTCATGACTATTGGTTTGAATCTCCCCAAAAAAAATTTGGACGCTCAAATAGAGGCACAGAAACCAGAGAACTTCAAAAAGGAAGACGTGTGAGGCATGACCAGGAAGGATATACCGAAGGAAAGGTTGGAACCCCGCGCTGACAGAACTTTATGCTTAAATGGCAGGAGTTGGTTACCATGTTATGGTGATTTAAGGACTGTGATCATGCACGAGTCCCACAAGTCAAAATACTCTATCCATCCGGGTTCTGACAAGATGTATCATGACATGAAGAAGCTATATTGGTGGCCCAATATAAAGGCCGACATCCACCTATGTTTGCAAATGTTTAACATGTTCTAAGGTCAAGGCTAAACACCAAAGGCCATCGGGTTTGTTGGTGCAACCCGAGATACCTCAATGGAAGTGGGATAATATCACTATGGATTTTATCACGAAGCTTCCTAAGTCGTCACAAGGTTATGACATCATTTGGGTGATTGTTGACCGACTTACTAAATCTGCAATCTTCTTACCAATAAGGGAAACTGATCCCATGGATAGATTGGCAAGAATGTACCAGAAAAAGGTAGTCATGAGGCATGGAATACCTGTCTCAATCATTTGTGATCGCGACCCTATATTCACATCAAAATTTTGGAGGTCACTTCAGAAGGCCTTGGGTACGAATTTGGATATGAGTACTGCATACCATCCGCAAACTGACAGACAAAGCGAGTGGACTATCCAAACTCTCAAGGATATGCTATGTGCTTGCGTGATCGACTTTGGAAATGATTGGGTTAAACATTAGCCATTGGTCGAGTTTTCATATAACAACAATTATCACTAGTATCAAGGCTGCACCATTTGAAGCACTTTACGGTTGAAAGTGTCGTTCACCTGTTTATTGGGCCGAGGTTAGAGAAGTTCAACTCACCAGTCCAGAAATAGTTCAAGAGACAACCGAGAAGATCATCCAGATCAAATAAAGGATTCAAGCCGCTCGTGATCGACAAAAGAGTTACGCCGATTTGAAGCGTAAGCTGATGGAATTTCAGGTTGGAGATAGAGTTATGCTTAAGGTTTCACCTTGGAAATGGGTCATACGTTTTGGCAAACGGGGGAAGTTAAACCCCAGGTATGTTAGACCATTAAAGGTGTTGGAAAAGGTTGAATCCGTTGCTTACAAGCTTGAGCTTCCTCAAGAGTTAAGCAGGGTTCACAATACATTTCATGTATCCAACTTAAAGAAGTGTAATTTCGACGAACCATTAACCGTTCCGTTGGATGGAATTCATATTGATGATAAGCTCCATTTTATGGAGGAACCCGTGGAAATCATGGATCGTGAAGTCAAACGGTTGAAGCAAAGCCGTATCCCAATTGTCAAGGTTCGGTGGAACTTTTGGAGGGGTCCCGAGTTCACACGGGAACGAGAAGACCAATTTCAAAAGAAGTATCCACATCTCTTCACAAAAACCGCACCCTCAACAAGTGCCGCATCTTGAGCCTTGCGGACAAGGCTCATTTAACGGGGGAAGACTATAACACCCCATGTTTTTAGATCATTTTTCGACGTCATTTATTTCACTATTTATTTTTAGTCTTGTACGCGTTGCTTTTAATTCTCATCATATAGTTAAATCGCGTAAGCTAAAAAAATTATCATTCAACGTAAACGGGCATCAAACAATTAAAGGTTTACATCAAGCAAGTGTTAGATAATTATTTGGAGGATAATTATTAACTTTGCACATTTTATTTTTATTGGTTACGTAAAGTGTTTACGTTTCGCGATAAAATACATTTAGGCATTCACGGAACCACCAACACGTATCTACACTTCAACAAATACCCATTATTATACCTAATACTCAAAGTTTTATAAAAATTCACCCATATTTATTATATTAGCCGAATTTTGCATATAAGAAATCAACAAGAAAACAAATGCTACAAGTATTCACTTCTACACTTAAAACTACATCCTTATACTTCAAGTATCACTAGAAATTCAACATAAGATATCAAAGACTCATCTAATCCCCTCCCCCCCTAATTTTCAGACATAACCAATAAACAAGGGAACCAAGAGCACACAAAAACTTTACCAAGTACTTGTACAAACCTTAGACTCATGAAACCTATCCATGACTAGAGATCTTGACCAATGTTCTCCTTGTTTCACTCATCTTGTCTTGGACATCCTAAATAGTGTATTTGACTAGCAACTTGGACTAGCTCTTATAGTATATAAAGAGTGCATACTAGTAAGATAACACACATCTCATTTCCTTAAGTAAAAAACTTCACAGAAACTCTCTCTTTGTCTCTCCCTAGCCCACGGCTCAAAGCAACACAAACAAACCGTGACAACTGTGCTTTGAGCAGGTTAGTCAACCGTTAGTATTGATTTGAGTTTCATTATGTGTTATAATAATTATGAGTTTATGTGATCTTATGTGAGTTGGTTACAAATCCATTGAGCGTGATCGTCTCATGGTGATTGAAGTTATGGATGCTATGGATATTTTATTATGTTGATCCGTTTTGGGTTTATTTGGGTTATTTTAAGCATAAATAGATATGTGTATTCTACACTTATCACCCATCTTCACTCTTGACTTGACTTTTTCCATTTCTTGTCGGTTTTGACTGTTTTTGCTTCTTTTTGTCCTTTTTAACCTTTCCTGCACAATAGACACAAAAGCACACATTTTTCTATTCTTTTGGCATTTTCTGGCTTTTATTTGGCAAAATCCCGGGTATTTAATATATACAATTTAGCACTTATCAAGCTTGTACAAGGTTAATCAAGTAATATGTCATGAAACACATTTTATAAAGTTTATATAATCTTTGTAAAAATCATAAAACCTTCTGATCAAATTCGAAATATAAGATATTCATTTTATATTTTATTATAATACTACATGTCATGGCGATCGTAGGCATATAGAGAACTCGAAAATCCGAGCTATAACAAAGAAGATACGCCATTTGCAAGTTTACGATAATAAATAATTTTATAAAAATAATTTTAGAAAGATAAATTACTGTTCATTTCAGAAACTTTTTGGAAAATATTTTATTTAGATAGAATTTTTAATTACAAGGACGTGCTTGAAAGAATCACTAAAAACGGAATCAAAACGAATAAGTTATGACTTTCAAAAGATTTCGATAATTAAATATATAAAAATAATTTTATAAATAATCATGAACAGTAAAAACTACTGTTCACCAGTGAGTTAAAAATACTAAAATATAATATTTGAATACATCTTCTTAATACGAAACCGTGGACATAAAGAACGTACAAAACGGAGTTAAAACGAGAAAGGTACGCACTATTTTATACTTGTGCACTATTTCTTGACATGAATAGTGTTGGTTCGTTTTTAATAAAAAAAATTGCGAAACATTTTAGAATCACTTAAATAATGTTTATATATGTTTTAAACTTTATAAATATTATTTTACAAAGGCGATTGAACTATTTATACGATTATACGAGTACAAATACATGGTTATTATTTATCAAATGCGATTTAAATATTTTTCCACAAATACAATTAGATGGTGATGTAGCTATATAGAATTATATATGGTATTAGTTATTCAAAGTACTTAGTGTTCATACGACCTATAATTATTTAGGTTGCGTTCGGACATTTACGTGACGCATTTACATTCTGTGATTTACATTGTTTATTCATTCACTCAAGGTGAGTTCATAGCCCCACGTTTTACATTTATAATGATTTATAAGTTTTGGGGTGAGAAATATGCATTGTTTTACAAGTGGACATTTTTACATATGATTACGAGTTTGCCTAAGTAGCGATAACCCATTGAGCCCATTATCATGAACTGTCAATTACTGAGTAAGCGCGAAGTTATAAATAGATCTATTTGGGATTGATATCCCCGTTCGGGTGAGTAGCGTTCACTGTGCCGGTTTGCTGGACAACGGACGTATACCATGTTAGATTTAGGATGTTGCGGGTTAGAACATCATCAAGGGCAATGTTGGAAATTTATATTGCAATTCATACATGTCGAGCTTCAGTGTCATAAGTTTAGGGAAACGTAATTACATTTTTGTGATGTTTGCATTTGTTGCATTATCATACACTTAGGAAATCTTGTGGTCCTACATTATTCATTTTACAAACTTATGAATTCACCAACATTATGTTGACGTTTTAAATCATGTTTTCTCAGGAGGTTAATGAGGTACAAGACAAGGGATACATTGGTGGTCTTATTTTGGAAGTCATATGCATTAAAGATTTGGTCGCATTACATTTTGAGGAAATATTTGTTATGTGCTAGAATCTTTAACTTTTGAACAATGAACAAGTAAAGCTATGGGCTTTTGTAACAAACAATTTGTTTAAAAAATTGATAAGTTTTTACGACCCTTTTGTGGTCATTCTCATATATATATTTTGCTATTGATCTATGAAGTAACGCTCCAATGACCCATATTCCGTTGCGACCCGATTTGGGGGGTGTTACACACACCCTTAGATTTATGACTAGCGAATGCTTTATGAATCATGATCCAGATAGAGTAACTGGTACATGTCCGGGGAGGCTAATCAAGAGAGCCATTAGAACCCTGAATAGATTTGATGACGCTAAGCCAGAGACCTGATTGAGAAGACAAAAAAAATACCAAATCCATTTAAACAACAAAGCACGGTTAAGAGCATACAAATACTCACACTAACCCCTCATATTGCTTTTTGGCCATAAACTTGACGCCAACCCCCCCAAACCTAAGTCTTTTTACACCAATTATGGAATGAGGTTATTCAAAAGGTTCCAATCAAGCTTTCTAATGGAAAGTTAAATCCTTATCGGTGGAGTAGACTACTCGCTTTTAAAATAGGTTTTAGGATCCTCCCTACGCATTATACGTCATTGTTTAAATCCCCAAATGGAGTTCTATCTCATCTTGAATGGTTACGTAATTCTTTCTTCTTGGGGTGGAGATGGATGAGTGTAAAATGACTTAGGTTTGTTAGCGTAAAGTTATGGCGCAAAAGCAATATGGTGGGTTAGGGGTTAGTAGTTTGTATGCTCTTAACCGTGCTTTGTTGTTTAAATAGATTTGTATTTTTTTGTCTTCTCAATCAGGTCTCTGGCTTAGCGTCATCAAATCTATTCAGGGTTCTAATGGCTCTCTTGATTAGCCTCCCGGGACATGTACCAGTTACTCTATCTGGATCATGATTCATAAAGCATTCGCTAGTCATAAATCTAAGGGTGTGTGTAACACCCCCCAAATCGGGTCGCAACGGAATATGGGTTATGGGAGCGTTACTTCATAGATCAATAGCAAAATATATATATGAGAATGACCTCAAAAATAGGGTGCGTAAATCTGGATATTGGATTTAAACAAATTGTTTTTGTTACTAATGCCAATAGCTTTACTTGTTCATTGTTCAAAATGTTAATGATTCTAGACGATAACAAATATTTCATCAAATGTAATGCGACCATTCTTTAATGCTTTTGACTTCAAAATAAGTCTCCAATGTATCCCTTGTCTTGCACCTCATTGACCTCCTGAGAAAACATGCTTTAAAATGTCAACAATAATGTTGTTAAATTCATAGGTTTGTAAAATGTATAATGTAGGACCACAAGATTTCCCAAGTGTATGCAATGCAACAATGCAAATCACAAAAAATGGAATTACGTTTCATAAGCTATGACACTGAAGCTCGGACATGGGTAAATTGCAATATTAATGCCTAATTGACTTTGACGATGTTCTAACGGCAATTCCCAAATTCGACATGGTTTTACGTTCGTTTTGTCTGGTAAACGACACGTGAGAAGCTACTCACTCGAACAGGGATGTCAATCCCAAATAGATTATTTTTAACATTCGGGCTTATCGTAATTGACAGTTCATGTTATTAGGGCTCAGGGGCTATGCTATTTAGGCAACACGTATTCCTGATGAAATGTAGACTTGCGTCTAATTTGTAAAACAATGCATGTTTCTCACCCCAAAAATTGTTAAATCATGTAATCGTAAAAACATGAGGCTATGAACTCACCTTGAGTGAATGAAACAACAATGTAAATTACAGGATGAAAATGCGTCACATAAATGTCCGAATGAAACCTAATTAATTATAGGTCGGATGAGTACTACGTACTTTGAATAATTAATACCATAATTATTATTTTATATAGCTACGTCACCATATAATTATATTTGTAGAAAAATATTTATAATCGCATTTGATAATTAATAATAGGTATTTGTACCCGTATAATCGTATAAATAGTTCAATCGCCTTTGTAAAATAATATTTATAAAGTTTAAAACATGTATAAATATTATTTAAGTGATTCTATAATGTTTCGCAAATTTTTTTATTAAAAACGAACCAACACTATTCATGTCAGGAAATAGCGCACAAGTAAAAAATAGTGCGTATCTTTCTCGTTTTACCTCCCTTTTGTACGTTCTTTATGTCCATGGTTTCGTATTAAAAAGATGTATCAAATTATTACATTTTAATATTTTTACTCACTGATGAACAGTAGTTTTTTTCTGTTTTCATGATTATTTATAATTTTTTATAACCTTTTAATTTTCAAAATCTTTTGAATGTAATAACTGTATTGTTTTAATTTCAGTTTTTTGTGATTCTTTCGAGCAGTACGGTAATTAAAATTGCTATCTAAATAAATATTTTCCAAAAATAAAGTTTCTGAAATGAACAGTAGTTTTTTAAAAAGTATTTATTATCGTAAACTTGCAAATGGTTTTGCTACTTCTTCGTTTTAGTTCGGATGCATTTCAGTTCCATATAGATTTGGAATCCATCATGTGTTGGTACTATGTTATAAATCATAAAATCTTACTTTTAATTTTGAAGATTAAACAGCAAGTTTGTATAAAAACATATGTATTTATTATTTAAATTTGTTCTTATGTCTAATATAGTTCATTCCAAGTCTTTTATCCTTGCTTTATACGCTACTTGGGAATATTATAGTCCTATAGTTTTTGTTCAATGATTTGTCAAGATGTAACATGTCCTTGCATTTCTTTTACTTATAAACTTTAATAAATAAACTTTTAAACAATTAATTTATACATACCTTTATAAATTAATCATCATACTTGATAGTGTATTACTTTTCATTCAACTTGTTTTTTAACATCAATTTAACATATGAAAAGTATTTCAACCATGTTCAAGTGTTGTAAAATATATTTCACATCTTAATATATTTCTAGATGGTGATTTACTATAAGTGAAACATTATTTCTCAATAATTTTAATGTAAAGAGTGTAGGGTTTTTAGATGACCTTAAGATGAAGTATGATGAACAGAAACAAGTTCTAATCCCTATTTTAGAATCAAAACCTAAGCTTCCAAGACTAGAAAACCCTAACTTTCTAAGAAACCCTAATCTTGAACTTTTCTTGATTAACCCTTTTAAATAATATACCAAGCCTTTAATACACCTTAGAATGTCTTAGATATGATACTAAAATACTTGAATACTTGCTAGGAAAATTTTTATGGGTGGTTTGTTTGTGCTTGTGTGAGTCGTGGGCTATGGAAAGGACAAGAGAGGATTTGTGTGAAGTTTTTGGTTAAGAAATTGTATGTGTGATATCTTACTAGTGTTGTACCTTTTTTTACTAACATGGGAGCTTAGTCAAACGAACTATTTGAAGACCAAAACTTTTGAATTTTAAGGGGGGTGGTTGGACATTAGGGAGTGAAAAAGGAGGACTTTGGTCCAATACATAGTAATGGTGTTATAATGAGCCCAGGTTGTACATGGTTCTAGTTGATAAAATTGTGTGTCTTATTGTCCCCTTTGGTGTTGTTGTGTCTAAAAATATAGTGGGGAGGGAGGGGAATAGATGAGTTTTGTATCTTTTGTTGAATTTTTAGTGTACTTGAATAGTATAGGATGTAGTTTTAGTGTAAAGTGAATACTTGTAGCCATTTGTTATCTTGTTGGTTATTCTTATATGCAAAATCAGCTAATTTGATAAATATGGTGTGAAGTTTTATAAATTTACTTATTTTAGGATAATAATGGGTATTTGTTGAAGTGTAGATAAGTTTTGGTGGTTTCGTGAATGCCTAAATGTATTTTATCGCGAAACGTAAACACTTTACGTAACCAATAAAAATAAAAATGTGCAAAGTTAATAATTATCCTCCAAATAATTATCTAACACTTGCTTGATGTAAACCTTTAATTGTTTTTGTATGCAGTTTCGTTTGTATGATATTTTTTTAGCTTATCGCGATTGAACTATATGATGAGAATTAAAAGCAACGCGTACAAGACTAAAAATAAATAGTGAAATAAATGACGTCGAAAAATGATCTAAAAACATGGGGTGTTATAGTCTTCCCCCGTTAAATGAGCCTTGTCCGCAAGGCTCAATATGTGGCACTTGTCGTGGGTGCGGTTTTTGTTGAAGAGTGTGGATTCGTCTTTGAAATTGGTCTTCTCGTTCCTGTGTGAACTCGGGACCCCTCCTAAAGTTCCACCGAACCTTGACAATTGGGATACGGCTTTGCTTCAACCGTTTAACTTCTCGATCCATGATTTCCACGGGTTCCTCCATAAAATAGAGCTTATCATCAATATGAATTCCATCCAACGGAACGGTTAATGGTTCGTCGAAATAACACTTCTTTAAGTTGGATACATGAAATGTATTGTGAACCCTGCTTAACTCTTGAGGTGCTCAAGCTTGTAAAGCAAACGGAGTAACTTTTCCAACCTTTAATGGTCTAACATACCTGGGGTTTAACTTCCCCCGTTTGCCAAAACGTATGACCCATTTCCAAGGTGAAACCTTAAGCATAACTCTATCTCCAACCTGAAATTCCATCAGCTTACGCTTCAAATCGGGTAATTTTTGTCTGATCCGTAGCGGCTCTTGAATCCTTTATTTGATTCTGGTTGATCGTTCTCGTGTTTGTGATCTTGAACTATTTTTAGACTGGTGAGTTGATACTTTCTACTGGCCAAATAAACAGGTGGGAACGACACTTTGAAACCGTTAATGTGCTTCATAATGGTGAGCCTTGATATAGTGATAATAGTTGTTATATGAAAACTCGACCAATGCTAATGTTTATTGAACCCAATATTTCAAAGTGAATACGCAAGCAGATAGCATATCTTGAGAGTTTGGTTAGTCGACTCGCTTTGTGCTGGTCAGTTTGCGGATGGTATGCTAGTATCATATCCTATTTCGTACCCAAGGCCTTAGGAAGGACTCGCCAAAAATTTTGAGTGAAATATAGGGTCGCGATCACAAAATGATTGAGACTGGTAGTTCCATGCTCATGATACCTTTTTTGGTTCATTCTTGCAAATCTATCCCATGGGATCGTTCTGTTTCCCCCTTATTGGTAAGAAGATTGCAGATTTAGTAAGTCGGTCAACAATCACCCAAAATGATGTCCATTAACCTGTGACGGACTTAGGAAGTTCGTATAAAATCCATAGTGATTTATCCCACTTCATTGAGGTATCTGGGTTTGCACCAACAAACCCGATGGCCTTTGGTGTTTAAAGCCTTGACTATATAGAAATGTTAAACATTTGCAAACATTAGGAGGATGTCGGCCTTTATTATTGGGCCCCACCCTATATGCATTCTTATGTCATGATACAATCTTGTCTGAACCCGGATGGATAGAGTATTTGACTTGTGGGACTCGTGCAGATCACTGTTCCTTAATTCACCCATAATGGTACAATCTGCAATTTAAGCATAAAGTTATTCAGGCGGGGTTCCAACCTTTCGTTCGGTCTATTCCTTCCTGGTCATGCCTCTTACGTTTCTTTTGATAAGTTCTCTGGTTTCTGTGCCTCTATTTGAGCTTCCAATTTTTTTTGGGGAGATTCAATCCTATAGTCATGACTAAGGCTCAAACCCGTAATGGCTTATTCTGTTCTTTACGGCTTAAGGCATCAGCCACTATGTTTGCTTTCCTCGGGTGGGTAAGTATTTAACAATCGTAATCGTTGAGCAACTCTAACCAACGACGTTGCCTCATGTTCAGCTCCTTTTGATCAAGATATGTGTTGTAAAACTATTGTGATCTGTGACTCCATTAACTTAGTTTGTGACAAATAGTTATGTCTCTAAATTTTTAGAGTAAACACTACCGATCCAAGTTCTAAATCATGAGTCGTATAATTTTTCTCATGAATTTTCAATTGGCGTAATGCATAAGCAATTACTTTCTCTCCTTTTGCATTAATACAGCACCCAATCCTTTATGTGAAGCATCGTTATAGGACCCAACAACATCTCGCTTTCTTCTGGTTAGAGCAGATTCGCCGCACTACACAATCTCTGCCTTTATAACTGGAAGGATAGCTTCTCTTTGTCTCCCCAATCATACTTAAATCCTTTCTGAGTTATGCTTTGGTCATTGAGCTTAGCATGGCTCTTCGGAAATCCTTCAATGAATCTTAGGCTATATACCCAGCAGACTTAAAAATTGACCAATCTCGTTGGTGTTTTAGGAGATGTCCATTATTTATGCGATCTGATCTTGGCGGGATCCACGGTGAATGCCTATCTTACTAGATTCATTAATGTGGCCGAGAAATTTTTACCTGGAATCCAAATTTCACATTTATTTTAGAGCTATTTAGCATACAATCTCCTCTTTCTTAAGCCTATGCCCCCAGAATTGCCTTAAGATGTTCTGCATGATTCCATTCTTGTTTCCTTGAATAGATAAGGATATTGTCATTTAGTCAATCACAAACTTATCAAATATGGCCTTGCCACAACCGATTCGATGAGATCCATAAAATGCCGCTGGTGGTTCGTTCAAACCAAATGGTATAACTTGGAACTCGTAAATGCCATATTGTGTTCTGAATGCAGTCTTTTGGATATATCTTCACGTACTTGAAGCTTCGGATATATCCTGTTGCAAGTTATAGTCTTTAGGAATAAAGCTGTGATCCTTGTAGTTGATTTAATAATAATCGGTCGATCTTGGGAGTAGTTAAGATTCTTCACCGTTAGCTTGCTTGGTCTCTGGAGTCGGTGCCCCATACACTTTGAAATGATCCATTATTTTTTGAAAACCTATGACTGGATTCCCAATGGTGAGGAACTTGGCCTTATGAAGCCTTTGTCAGAAAGCTCCTAGAGTTGGTCTGACAATTCCTTTATTTTAGATAGAGCTAATCGGTAAGGTGCTCATGCTACAGGTGCAGAACCAGGTATCAGATCAATATGAAATTCCACCTGTCAAGTCGGTGGAAGACCCGACAAGTCCTCGGGAAATACTTCAGGAAAATCTCAAACGATCGGTACATCCTCAAGTCGCTTCCCCTTCGACTTGTCTTTAGTCTTCTTTGTAGTAACATGCGCCAAAAAGACATGACATCCTTTTAGCATGTACTTCTGTGTTTTAGTGCACGAGATAATGCTCAATCGAGTCTTGTTTCCCCGGTCGCTTATGTCACCACGAACAATCAACGTTTCGTTTCCCCAGGGAATACAAATGATTTTCTTGGCAAAAACAATGACAGCATGGAACTTTGCCAACCAATCCATACCAATTATGATGTCGAAACTACCAAGTTATACAGCATTAAGTTGATATTGAATGGATGATTTAAGAATTCTAATGTACAACCCCGAATGATAGTGTTTATCCTAATTATTTCAGTCATCTAGTTTCCAAATCTTAATATGAGTTAATGTAGTTTGGTTTGTGTTTTATCAATTTGGGCGCTAAATGTAGTATGACACAAACTCATATCTGGCTACTTAGCTATCTATTAGGATATTAGCATTGCGTGTTGTTTTAAAGAGATAACGTACCCGTGCAAAAAGGTAGTATTTGTGAGTACGGGTTTGTCCCTGCATTGCCCACCACATACACTTTTACTGGAGCATTGCCGTTTTCACCTTGATTACCATGGTTGTCATTCTTCAGCTTTGGTCATTCCCTCTTAAAATTCCCCTGAGCACCACATTCATAGCAATCGTTACCCCTCTGATTAGGCCTAATGGTGTCTCTTGATGGTTACCACTGTGGTAGCATTTGAAAGAACTTATTCTACAATCACGGGCCGGTGTGGCAACCTTGTTGCACTTGTTGGCACTTAGATGCTACATGACCATTTTGATGGTATTGCACTTGAGTGAAACTTTTTCTTGGCAGAGATCCAGCATACTTCTTTTTATTCTCAATTTGACGTTCAGCAAAAGTGCGGATCTTCTTATCCATCAGCTCAGTTGCAAACTCAATTGCATCATGCATTGTCTTTGGCTTAGACGCCATTACACTCCTATGTATCATGTCAGGAAGACCACCGACATACTTTTCTAATTTATAGATCTTTGGGACACATCTCCGCACAACAAAAGCCAACTTTGAAAGCGTTGCAGTTTAATCTTTGCAAGTCAATACACCTGTTTCACACTTAAACTCCAGATAATCCATCTCTAATTTCTTGATCTCATTTCGAGGGCAGTACTTAGCAGTCATTATTTTAATAAGTGTGTTCCAAGGCATGCCGTGAGCAGCATCCTGACCAACTGTCTTAACATAGGATTTCCACCATGTTAAGGCAACACCATGAAGGGTGCAAGTAGCAAACTTAACTTGGTTCTCGACTACACAGTTGCTGATATTGAAGACAATCATCTCCATTTCTTTCAATCCATGATGAGTTGACCATTAATCCTTCAGTACCCTTGAAGTTCATGGGTTGACATTTGAGAAAGTCAATGTAAGTGCACTCACGAGTAGGGCGCACAGGTATTGTAATACCACTTTCAGAACCTTGGCTTCCATCGCCATTGAGGTTATTCTTTCTTTGAATTTCATGCTCAGCCAAAGCATCAGCCATGCCTCGGGATATCAATGCCCTGATATCAGCATCAGTCATTGGGGTTGCTTATTGGTGGCATTGGTAAGTCTTTAGTTTGGCTTGGAGTTATAGTTTGGGGGGGAGGTTCTGGAGTGCCTTTAAGTTGAGGCATTTTCTTCTAACTAAAGCAAAGAAAATATAATACACGTTAGATTTCTATACAATCATAACGCGACATGAACATATACAACAATAAATAAAGTGAGATTATAACACAAGAGAGCGTATTTAGTAAACTTTGAGATCACATTGAATGACATTAATACATCATTTCTTATATAATCTGGAAAAAACATAATGATGGTTTGGTTTACAATATGCATCAATTACATTAGGCTTACAAGTGGAAAATAAAACTCTTAGAGCCATACTAGCCGGGAGGGGGGAGAGAGTTACCTTGCATAATGCCTTAGTAGGCTATACCAAATAGCTAAGACATAAACAGATCTAAGAACTACTACTGGCCTCCTCCGGTACATCAGGATGTGTTGGATCTCTAGCAGGTCTCTACTGACTATGTAGTGCTACCATCTGAGTCTGCAATGTCCTCAACAAAGTCAGTGCCTCTACGAGCTGTGCTTGTCGTCTGCGGTCTGCTGCCCGCAAATCTCTAATCTCAGTCTGCTATGCTAAAACCGTAGTCTGTAGTGCTCTAACCTCAGAACGTGCCGTATCACTGGCATCAATAGACCATACCTAAGCCTCACGAGAAGCTATGGCCTCACTCTTCATAAGTCTAGCCGTGCGAGCATGGGAGCGCCTATCTCTATGTAGCAAGTTGAGCTGATCGCTCATCACCAATCTATCATCCTGTGCATCATCAAGTCGCACATAGATCTCATTAGTATCCTGCCTAACGCTAGTGACAAAATTTGTCATCCTCTGACCTAACTCTGCCACATCAGTCGCTGGTATCTCCTCTGCAATCTCATTTGGATCCTCCCAAACATTAGTAATCCCGTAACCTATCTCCCTATCCAGGTCAGGTCTAATCTCGGCATCTAGAGTGCCAACAAAACCATAATCTGCTCTAAAGCCTCCAGTAGGTCTAGCAGTAGGAGCATATGAACATTCTCCGATCTTATATCTGGGACCGAGAGCAATGCACAACCTCTTCCGAGGCGGTAACGTAACCTTGAGAACATCCGCTTTACAGTCAGTAAAGGGTAGAAGCAAAGGTGGTGATGATGATGTAGGTAATGGTATAGGTAAAAGTAGTAGTGTCCCTAATGGTGGTGTCCCTGATTGTGGTGCTAAACAGTAAGTGGATGGTGCAGCAGCTCTCATCATGACCATAGATGCCCTGGTGCATGGAAGTATAATAGGTCGTGGTAATGGTAGTGGTGAGGATAAAGGTAATGGTGGTGGTGATGAAGTCCTTAACCGGCTCCTGGCTGCCTTGTAGCCCAAAGGTGCTCCAACATCAGTAGGGCTAGTAGTGAGTGGTGATGGTACATGAAATGGTGGTGAGGGTATCCAAGGTAGTAGAGATAAGTATGATGTAAGTAGTGATGGTGGAGGTAATGGTAATGGTAATGTAGCGGCAACTGCAACAATCAGTGCATTAGTAGATGCTGCCATAGGAGGTTGTGGTCGGATAGTCATCCGTGCCCCACGAGTACCAGTCTGGGGTGGTGAGAACGACCTTAAAAGGAGTCGTAAAACTAATACATTAGATTTAAACAAATTGTTTGTTACAAAAGCCTATAGCTTCACTTGTTTATTGTTCAAAATGTAAAGATTCTAGCACATAAAAAATATTTCCCCAAAATGTAATGCGACCAAATCTTTAATGAACATGACTTCCAAAATATAACCACTAATGTATCCCTTGTCTTGTACCTCATTGACCTCCTGAGAAAACATGATTTAAAACGTCAACATAATGTTGGTGAATTCATAAGTTTGTAAAATGAATAATGTAGGACCACAAGATTTCCTAAGTGTATGATAATGCAACAAATGCAAACATCACAAAAATGTAATTACGTTTCCCTAAACTTATGACACTGAAGCTCGACATGTATGAATTGCAATATAAATTTCCAACATTGCCCTTGATGATGTTCTAACCCGCAACATCTCAAATCCGCCATGGTATATGTCCGTTGTCCGGCAAACCGACACTGTGAGCGCTACTCACCCGAACGAGGATGTCAATCCCAAATAGATCTATTTATAACATTTACGCTTACTCAGTCAT
>BQNB010092377.1:0-26633 GCA_026074375.1 Tanacetum coccineum | reverse complement strand
ACTAGAAGAGCGGATTCTTTTTAATTGATCGGCGGGCTATTCTGGATTCTATGGTTTGGAGACATCCAAGTGCGGCCATTGATGATCCAAGGCCCGTTGTTGGTTCTTTCAGTATGGCTGATGTGCGCCGATTGAGCGCACATGTTATAAAGCTGAGGGATATGCCTGAGGGGGTGTTGGTTTTATCTAGGTTGAGTCATGTTTGGAAGAGCCGTGTCTGTGATCCGGTACTTCGGGGTGCCGATGGAAATGGTATGGGGGGAAGGTTTTAACTATGTTTTGTTGTATCTTTGTCTTTTGTTGTTTGCATTTATTATTGTTTTCCTTTTGACTATCTTTGTCTTTTGACCGGTACTGAGGTCCAAGAGGAGCCCCATCTTGATGTTAGGCCGACCTTCAAAATGAATCCCTTTTACTGCACTCCTCCTGTCTCGGCTGATGCTGTTATTTCGGATCCTACTCTAGAGGATCTTGCCGTTGGTACCCCTAATTCTAAGATTCTTGCTAAGGCTGAAGCTTCTCAGAAGCGAAAGGCCTCTACTTCTGGTGCCACTTTGAGCCATGTTGCCAAGCGTACTAGGTCTGCTCTAGCTCAATCATCCGGTAGTACTACCCGTCCTAGTTTGTTTGTGGGTGACTCTGATGATTGGTGATGATAATGCCTGTGTTGAGATTCTATTGGTTACCCCTATTCGTTCTGCTGCTGTGATCCCTTCTTTAAAGAACTAGGGTGGAAGCTCCGTTTCTCTCACTACTGAAGGTTCTAACACCCGAGGCAATTGATTTTGATTTCTAACTTTTTTTGTTCCTTGTCTTCTTTCTTTGTCTTATTATGCTTTTATTTTGCAGATTCTTGGGGCAAGGGCATTATGGCCGATGATGCTGCTGCATCGTTTGTTGGTGTGAGCCGACCGAGGCCATCCTCCGGCCCTATTCCTTCATTTAGGGATGTCTCCAGAATGGCTATTCATGCGGACATCTTCCCTTTCTCTGCTGGTCCTTATTATGCCACCTACCTTGAAGGTGGTGTTACTGGGAATTGCGAGTTTACTCGTGAGGAGTGGGATGCTTCATATCGGCCTACTTTTGTGGTTCTGAGTAAGGAAGTTTTTAAGGATCCTGTTGTTTGCAAGACTGTTGTGGATCAGTTTCCCACACCAGGAGAGATGGTCCGGGTTGAAAGTTTGTCTGATGATCAACTAACTATGAAGATGAGTGTGCTACATTGTATGATGATGTCACATGGTGGTGAGCTTTTTACTCGCTATTGTGGGTTGAGGAGAAGGTTGCTAGCTTGACTGGTTTGGAACTTCAAGTGTCTACCTTGAAGAAGCAGGTTTCTGGGATTAACGACAAACTTTCTTCCTCTGATGCGTCTTTTTGCAAAGTCGAAGGCTAAAGGTAAGGAGAGGAAAAAGAAGATCAAGTCTCTCACTAAAAGTCTGGATAACTTGCACGCTAAGGTGGCTCGTCTTTTTACTGACTTAAATCGAGCTACCATTTTAGAGGCTGAAAAGGATGAGGAGATCCTTCATTTGGAAGCTACTCCTCCGAAGTTTTCTTCCTTCTTTCGAGGCCAGTTTCAGGGTTTGTCCGGAAGTTTCTTGCTTCTGATGAGTTTAGCAGAGTTCAGGGTGAACTCCTTTCTTTGGCTGCCAGTGTTGGGTTTGAGCACGGGTTGAGTATGCATTAGACTAAGGATGAGTTTGCTGCTGTGTTGAAGAAGATGGCTAATTTCCTACATGGTGCACATGATAGGCTTGCTGAAGCCTCCCTCCTTATTGCTCAAACTGATTATGCCTTTCTCAACAAGATTTCTGATCATGCTACTGAGCCTCTATCGGTTCTCCTTCAGATTGAGCCTGAAAAATTAGCTGGTCCGGACAACATCCCCATTTCAAGGGATGCTCGTGTTTCTCCGTCTATTACAAAGGAGTCGACTGTGACATCTGCTTCTAAATCCTTGGAGTTGTCTACTAATGTTGCCCCTGCTTCCTTTGTCGTTGCTTTAGAACAAAATGAGGAGTGGGTGAATGCTATGGTTGATGGGCCGGATGCTGAGAAGACTGATGGTGTTGCCCCTTCTAAGTCTAGAAGTGTCTTCGTGCAGGGTATTTATCATGTTTTGGATGATGTTGCTGAAGTGACGGCGGTAGGGTCGAAGCGTGTTTCCTCCGGTCCTACTGATGTTGTTGTGGCCCTTTCTGTTGGTGAGAAAGGTGATGGTTCCTTGCCCTCTTCCGCTGTTGATGAAGAGGCTGTTGCTAACCCCAATAGGGTTTAGATTTAGATTTCCCTTCCTTTTTTAAGTCAATTTTCTATTAAGGGAGGGGCGCGTGGTATGCCGGGGGACACTTGTTGCTCCGAGCTTGGGGAAAACTGACTGTAGATGTGTTGTTGTCCATCCAGTGGATCCTAAGTCATGCCACCGGCCCTAAGCCGAATAGCTTCCCCCCTTGGACCTGCCGTATAGCTGGTTAAGCCTCCATAGGTTCAACGGGCTAAATATTGCTTTCCGAAGCAGAGATCGTACTATCACGCCTAACTTTTAGACTTGCCTGGTTACTAGCTCGTTAAGTATTGTTTTATTTTCCTTTTTATGTAACTGCCTACTACATTCGGTTAATATTGCCGGTTTCATTCTACTTATAATAGGTACTTTGTAACGTGATACAATTGGAAGAATTTGAAGATTCTAATGATGATGACACAGTCACATCTACTCATGAAGATGAAGAAAGGGTTTGAGTGTTGGCTAACCACCACACAACAAATGGTCTTTGGTTCACCATGTTTAACAGACATAAGAACTAACTAGTCCAAGAGCAAACGGCTGCTTGGTAAAGACCTATCAAATCCGTTCTATGGTTGACAATTTACCAAAAATTGTATGGTATTCTATGCACCATAGTATTTATACTAAAGCATGACTAGCCCTGAGCAAACGGCTACAGGTAAAGGCATATCAAATCCGTTGATGGCTGTAATGGTTTGCCAAAAATCATATGGTATTCAACTCACCAATGTTTCAAGTACTGAGAGTTGAAATGGTTTTCAGTTGACCATGGACATACACCTTTCTGGTGGCCAAAGAACTGACTACTCCAGAGTTAATGGCTAACTGGTAAAGAGACATCAAATCCATTTACATTTTCAATGATTCACCTCTCACAGGAGTTAACACACCTGGAAGTGATGAGAATAGACTGAAACTTTATGTTTTGATGTACAACATTGTCAAGGTTGCTGATACAAGAGTTAAAGACTAGTTGCTGTCAAGATTTGAAGACATAAAGACTTATTATTTTGAAGACAGAAGTTTAAGACAATCCTCTAAAAGCCCAAGAAGAAGCTTAAAGTATTTAAAGATCAAGAATATTCTGAAGGAACTTGAAGTTCATGCATGAAGATCAAGTTAGGGGAGGATTGTTAGGAAAATATTGTAAACGGACTTAATACTGTTAGTATTAAAGTTAAGTCTGTTAGTTATAGTTAGTACTGATAAGGATAGTTAGTACTGTTAGTAATAGAAGTTAAGTCTGGTAGAGCAAGTTAAGTCTGCCAGCTTTAACTTAGGTCTGGCAGTATTAAAGTTAATACTGTTTTGTCAAATAGTTAAGTCTGGTTGTAATTATAGTAATAGTTATCTCTTAGCGTTATTCTAGGAAGAGATAAGCATTATCTCTTAACGCGTTTAGGGTTCCTTAATCTTATAAAAGGAACGTAGAATAGTATTGTAATCACATATGTGTTGATTGATCATTCACAATCAAATAGTAATAGTAATAGCAAGTTTAGTATTTTGTTCTTGTGTTCATCTTGGTATAGATATTGATATTCCGCGTCAATATTTGTATTCACGGTTATTGTCTCTCATAGTTTCTTTGGATTTATTCAGAGAACTATAAGTCGTTTAAGGCTCATTGAGATCCTGTTGATAAGGACCTACATTATTTTTTTGTTTCGAATCAGTAGACAAAAATAAACGTAAATCTTTGACTCAAAATATAATTAACACAATTAAGGCAGTGGTTTCTATCAGTGACACCATTAATCTAAAACAATAACTAATAATCCCAACTCAAATCATGGTTGATTGTAAAACTTAAAAATCAAAATCAAAATAAAAACCCCTACTCAAAATCATATTTCAAGGTTTAATTAATCGAATGCACATAGTAATTAAAATCGTAATTGAAATTCAAACATACCTAAATTGAGATTGAAAACAGAGTATTCATCCTAACAACCATACAATTCAATCATGATTTGGCAGGACTCGTCACTCGTATAATTTGGGTTAATATTGTGTTTTTGATACAAGTCGTGATTTTCTTTATATGATTTTCAAACTCAAATAAGAGAATAATCAAAACAACAATGAAAGATGATAATTTTAGAAGGTATTTTAAAAAATTAGAGAGATTTTCTCGAAATGATAACTGCCAAATGAATGATGGAGAGAAATTGTAGGAGGTATTGAAGGAACAAAGAAAGTGACCATAATACCCTTCATTTTTACATGTAGTATTGCCTAGTCAGATTTTTGTTCCCATAATGCCTTTTGAGTTAACATTCCAGTCAGTATTAATGTGTCTAGTCACCAAGTCCAGTCAGCATGAATTATTTCATGCCTGGCCTCTTATATAGGTAGAAATTATTAATAAGATGAAAACAAAGTAGTGAGAGATAAGTGGAGAGGCTTAACGACTTATGATTAAGCTTTGATTATATTTAATTGTGAAAATATATTTTGTGATCGGCTCTTTTTATATGAAGGGTATATAAAGCTTTTTTTTATATAACAAACGGTTTATTTAACGAGTGTTACACAGATATAAGGCCAGTGATTTTACTAAAATATCTAGCAATCCTATATTTTTAACATATTAAAGTTGATTAAGTTTATAACCGAAAACTCAGAGAAGATAGTTTAGTCGTTGTGGATATGAAATTTTTCGATGTAAACCCAAATTCATTTAGGCTTCAAATTTTGGGCTATTTTACACGCTCGTAGCTCGGTTGGTTCAGTGGGAAAACTAAAGCTTCATGAATTTGCTCATGCTTCTCAATTTGGTTTAAAAAAATGTAAGAGTCATTAAGTAAGATTTAAATATTTTCTTCAACAGATTATGTTTGGGTAACAAGGATAACAATCTAACTTAACTCACCTTTAACTATAATAATAGGGAGGTGATTTAGTCACAAACAAAATTGTTTCATCCACAGATTTTGAAAAGAAAATTACATATTTGCCCTTACATATCATTTATCTCATATTTACAATTTTGATCTTTAGTAACAAAGTACCCAAAAACTTATATTTTTCTTTGTGGGTCACACGCAGCCGCCATTGTTCCACCCTACCCGATTCTACATTCGCAAATTACTTATGCCAAGTTACAGGTATTTGGATTGAAATTGTTTATTATTGATCGAAGTATATGAAGAACTTGTATTGCAATCTTTTTTTATTAGTAAGTATGATAGATAAGGATCAGTAAGTGTGATATGATTTAATGATTCATTATTGTAAATATGCAATGACAATGTTGTTAACAGATGACTTCAATTGATCAAAGTACAATGAATCAAAGTGAAGAAATATATTTAGCTACTTCTAGATTCGAATCAAATGATGATTTACTAAAGAGTGTACGAGCTTTTTATTACGGTAAAGGATACGGGTTATCTATCCGCAATTCAAAGAAAGACCAATATGTCACTTTGCAATGTGATCTAAGCGGAGTGTATCAAGATAAACGGAGTGTTGGAACTAAGCGAAAAAAGAATACCGGGTCTCGTTTGACCGACTGCCCCTTCCAGATTAAAGGTAAAAAGGGAAGCGACGGTGTATGGATATTCCAAGTAAAAAATTTGGCACATAACCATGATCCATCTACCGATATGTCTGGGCATCCATAATTTTGTCGACTAGAACCAGATGACGTACAAACTGTAAAAAAATGCCCCTTTTTGGAATACCCCCAAGACAAATCCTTTCAACTTTATGCCAGTGATAAGTGCTTAATTACACATATCTTTTACCTCTAAAAACGAGCTTAAATGACCAAAAACAGACAAAAACTGCCAAATATATGTTTGTTTTGCATTTGTATTGTGCAGGAAGTGGATATCAACAAAAAGACAGAAAACCAAGCCAAAATGACAAAACTGAGCATGGAATGGAAAAGACTGTGCAAAATCAAGGCCAAAGTCCAAAAATGCCAAAGTCAGAGTCAATACTGAAGAATCAGCAGTCAAACCGGAGCCGGAACTGAAGAATACTATTGGATGCAATCTTAACCCATCTGATGGGCCGGGAAAGCCCAATAGTATATCTATGAAGACTGTGAAGACCAAATGGGCCCTCAATCAATTTCAACAGCCCATTTGTGTGCAATTGACAAAGACTGTGAAGACTTTGAAGGCCCAATCCTAGCCCAGTTACAGCCAATCTCAGCCATTGTACACACAAAAGCCCAATAACATAAGCCTAAACCTTATTGGGCCCAGACACACTCAATTGGGCCCAATACAAGCCCAAACCCAGTTGGGCCCAATACAAGCCCAATGGGCCCAACACAAAACCCTAGCCCAAAACACCTTTTTTATAAAACTCAAGGACCAAAAATGTAAATTTTAAAACCTTGTTTTATAATTAAAAATGAAAAAAATAAAGAAAAGGGGCCAAAAGTGCCATGTTTGAAAGATGTTTTTATAAAGAAAACAAAAGAACCAAACACAAGGGCTGGTTTTGCAATTTACCCTAACCTCCCCTTTTTCTTTTAGTTATAAAACGCAGGGACCAGTTTTGCAATTACCCAAATCCTTTCTTATTTTCTTTTAGTTATAAAACCACAGGGACCATTTGTGTCACTTTCCAAACCTATTTATAACTAAAATTTCGGCTTAAGATAGAAATGAAAAGAGAGAGAGAGTTGAGGGACCACTTTTGCATCTTTTCCAAAGATCTCTTTTAAACCCTGCAACCTATAACGGTACTCGAACCATTACCCGCCAAAACCATACCACCCCTTCCCCACTGTTTTCACTCCCAAACCACCTCCCAAGTACCACCACCAGCTCACCCTCACCATTTCCCACCTTACCCTGCCCCTATAACCCTTCCCACTTGGAAATCACTCAACCCGAAGCACCCCATCCATGGCTGAGAATGCTATGAAGCAAATAGAGGGTTAGGATTGATTGGGGAGCTTTGTACTCTCACAATCAGCTCATCCCAAGACATAGAAGAGCTTTGAGTCTTCTATAAAAGAAGAAAAAGCAAGCCGAAGCCACACACCATTTTTTTTATGTTTTTAGCTTAATTTTAATTCCAAGTCTTTCTTTTAAGAATTTAAGTGTATTCAGTTTATTTTTTAAGCTTATGTTGTAATACTTTCAGTTTTAAATAAAAGTTAAGAGTGTTTGTGAAAATTACCATTGTCGAAATTTGAAATATGATTTAAGCTGTTTAATTCTGTTTAAATTGTTTAAACATATGTTAAAAGTTATTAAAATTCATTTGTAATCACTTATATCTGCCTACTTTTTCACAGTGAAAGCCATTAGTAGCATGATTGTAATGTCCTCATCTGTTGTGTGCTTCTACTATTGATTTGACCTTCTTCATATGGTCATCTAAGGCTTTGTCTTTTCAGTTCTTCACTGGCTTGAAATCTTGACCTCTACTTGCTTCCTGCCTGCTTCCATCTTTTGTACCTTTAAACTTGCACTCCCTAGCAAAATGCCCAGTATTGTGACAATTGAAACACTCAATTTTCTCTTATCAAATGCCACGACATTTTTCCATCTCACTCTTGGCCTTCTCTGTCTTCTAGAGAATTTCTTTATCTTGATGGCACACTAAGGTCATAGCAATTGCCAATTTAGATCATCTCTTCCAAATCCTGATCATCAATTTGATCTAGGTTTCATGTATCAAATCCAATCATCAGCATTTGTTTGGTTAGAAAGGATATGGATAACTTCATCAGCAAGACCAGGAGGAGTAGAAGTTGGTGTTGCTTGGAAGAGGAAAGTGGTATAAGAACTATACTTCTTGAGTGGGATTTGGTTATCTTTGCGTTGATGAGGCTTTAGCTTGGTTAGAGAAAAAGCCACCATTGTCAGATGTGAGAGAAGAAGATGATGTCTTTTGAATGTCTTGTTCAAAGACACTCAGATTATTGTATAAATCATCTTATTGACAGTGTGTCAAATGATTCTTTTCATTTATTGTCATAGCTAAACTGTCCCACGCAGGAGGAAGGGACCTCAAGAACTTGTGTTTTTCATCTTCATCTGACACACTAGCACCAAGGGCATCCAACTGTGATAGGAGTTTTTGAAACCTATCATACCCTTTCTCCAAACTTTCACTGTGTGAAGTTATTAGTAAAGGCCTCTAATACTGTTGTTTTTAAAACAGCTTTTTGCATTTTCTTTGAGTTCGCAGTTTCCACCAAACACCGTGTCTGGATAGCGGGCCTCTCTGACTCTCTTTGGCATTCATCCTCATGCCTGAAAAACGTCTGAGATGATCTTTTGGAACAGCCATTAGCAGTAATGTTCTAGCTTTCCTTTCTTTTTCATCAGCAACCTGTTCTGCCTGTGTGGTTGGAGGAAGTACCCTGTAAACACCATCCTTGCCTTTGGTGACACGCTTCTTCGAGTTTCCATTCTGAATTACTTTCCAAACCTCATTATCTATATACTCAAGATAATGTTCCATCTCCATCGCCCACGTACATAAATCTTCCTTTTGATGAATACGGGGTTTTTGTTTGATGTTGAAAGTGTATTTGTGTGTGATTATTTGTGGTGTTTTTGCAGGAGCAATCTCCCTTTTGTTGGGATGTTGCTGGTACAGATCCAGCAAAGATGCTTATCTCATGAAGGGAAAGTTCTCATCATCATGAAGAGATGAAATCATCGTGTGGAGTACATGACTACTTGATTTGGTGGAATAAAAGGTTGATCTTTGTTCAACTTGAGTAAAGTACTTTGGTGGCTCTTGTATTTACCACTTTGTATAGGTCCTTTTCAACAGGTTTAAATGTGCCTTAAACGTACTTATAGACCTTTAGATAATCCAAGAAACGATGAGAGACAATAACCCGTGTATACAAATCATGGATCGGAATAGCATATCTTTTTCCAAGATGAACTCAAGACATTATGCTAATAATACTATTTACTATTACTATGTGATTGCAAATGGCTTCAACAACGATGTGGTTACAATACTATACTACGTTCCTTTTATATGCTTAAGGACCCCTAATTCGCGTTAAGAGATATTTGGCTTATCTCTTCTAGATTTAACGCTAAGAGATAATCTATTACTATAATTACAACCTGACTTAACATTTCTGAACTCCCAGCAGTATTATACGTTAAATACTTTGCCAGACTTAAGTTTTATGCTGGACTGACGTAACTTGCTTACAGAATTAACTTCTATACTAAACAGTACTACTTTCTTATCAGTACCTAACGATATCAACAAACTTAACTTTAATGCTTAACAGTATTAAGTCCGGTTTACAATAGTTTTCTAACAGGATGGGTCAGTATGTTTGACTAAATAGGTGCCTCACAAGTTGTGAGAGGTTGATGTGTCAGTTATGTGGCATATGAGGTCACTTCACTAGTGGGGGAGCAGGAAGAGGGCTGTAGGTTGTGCTTTAGATGGGTCTTTTGAAAGAGAGAACACCCTCAGCTCAGTTGGTTGTCACTCCAATCATAGAAGCAAACAAAGGTGAGTGACTTTTTCTGAAATGTTTACCCTTTTTAACCTTGAAGAAAAGGACTTACTAGTTAAAGTATTTACAGGAATAATCTACGGTTACAGACACAATTAGCTAGTTGTTTATCTAAAAGATAGAATAACCTGGTGGGTTACATTACCAAACCTTTTTCTTTAGCATCTAAATGTCTAAACATACCATACAAAGTTTAATTTGGTAAAAATCTATACTTCTGATTAAAGATGCAAAACAAATAACTGCCAGTGGCAATTATTAGTTTAGGAATTTGATCCCAAGAGGTGCTTTTTGAACTAAAGATACAATGATTCAATGGTATGAATTAAAAAACTCCATTGGGGGGTGAAACAAGGCTTTATTATATTGTTAACACTGTTAACATCCCCGTCATCCCAATATGCTGTATTGCATCAAATTTAGCCTGATTGGGGTAATGTGTCTTTATCCATCAGCTTAGCAGAAAGAAGATCACTTTTATTGAGGCCTTAGAGAATAGACACAGACTTTGCCAGCTATTTGGTAGTATGTGCCTACATTGCTGCTTATTTTAGACTTAGGCAGAAGTCAAAACTGTTCAATCAAATGTAGTAGATACTAACAGAACTTACGAGTGAGAGATGATGAATGGATATCTTCGCTTAAGAAAATCAATGAATCTTGTGAAACTCTACATTCCCTGTCAGATCTTCTCTAGATACAGACTATGTTTGTGCTTAGGATATAGAATCAAAACAGCCATTGTGGGTCGAATAAGAGGTGATCGTCGTTAAGAGGATATTAGGGCTTGTAGCGACTTACTGATGTAAGAGTTGATTGGTAAGGAACTGAGCATTTGGAGATGGGTTTATATAGGTTTAGGGAGACCTAATTTCATGGAACCGTTTCAAGTTAACACTTTCTATCCCTTGGCAGTGATTTTTTCTTTAACGTCTCTATAGCAGGTACAAACTTTGCCCAGCTGGTACTAACTGTGCAACGTGATCGATACTAACGTTTTACAATCATAAGAATGATTAATGTAGGTAACAAGAGTGCTTCAGTACCTCAAAAAACTCTTCTCAATTGACTCTCGAAATGCTATCAAACCTCTGGAAATATGAGATCACCTATGGACGAACACGTTTCTTTATACAAACAATATAACATATCATATTGCCTCCCTTTAAACCAATGCAAGCTTTATGGATTTATCATCCCTAATAGTAACAACCAAAGAACTGAAATCTGCTAACATCATATGCCCTTGGTTTAGTAGAATCAGCTACATTGTCATAGTGTGGATTGTAGTACCTGAATTAGTTTTCTTTTCTTAAAGCATTCTTATGAAGTGGTGCTCTAATAGCCAATGTGCGTTGTTTTGGAATGTTTATTGGATTCTTGACATATGCATTGGTGCTTTCATTATCAATGTAGATCTTTGGTTCATGAAGTTTGATCCCATAGTCTACATTTGTTTTTATTCCACAAACTTGCCCACAAAGCTTGCCAGCAGCAACATTTCTGGCTTCTGTAGTAGAAGTAGCCACATGGTCTGCTTTTGCAATGCCAAGATAAAATAGGTCTTCCTGCAAGGAAATTGACAACCTCCTGATGTGGATTTCTGTCAAGATTGGCTTAGCTAATAGTCACTATCTGAGTAGGGATTCAGGTCAAATGAAGACACTTCTAGGATACAAAAGGACCAGTTTGGGTTTTTCCCTTTAGGTTCCTAAATATTTTCTCTGACAGCATACTTGATGGGAGAGGACTTTGGTGTGACCTAAACCTTAGAACAAGCCATAGACTTGCAAACATAATTCAGGCCTAGAGCAGTCAAGTAAATTAGGAGCTAATCATGGACCTTTAGAGATGGACTTCAAACCTGGCCTCCTCTTCATTGTCTAAGGCTTCTGTGTCTCAATTGGTGTAGTAGCGTCGTAACTTGACAATGTCAAATTTTTGATTTCTGAAATACTAGTCTTGACTAATAAAGATACCATCTGGTTTCTGTTTGACTTGTAATCCAAGAAAGAATGTGAGCTCTCCTATTGAACTCTATCTCGAATTTTACTTTCAATAATGCTTCAAACTTCATTCACACCAAGATTACTTATGACCCATAGATGATATACATCCACTTAGACTGAACTAGTATTGATATCATGTTAGTCCTTTCTTTATGAAGGAGTGTTTTTGTCAATGGTTCCTCTTTTGTATCATTCTTTAATAAGGAAGAAGTAGAGATAAAGTAGCTTAAACGAGGCTCTGGGAGCTTGATTGTAACCCATAGAAGAGCTTTTATAATTTGTAGACTGTCGTTTAGGATATTTAGGATCTAGTTAACCTGGTGGTTGATGAACATTTACTCTCATTAATTTTGCCATAAAGGAAGGCAAACTTTTCACGTCCATTTGATTGACTATAAAACCCATGTATGAGTGCAAAGGGGCCAAAAAAGATTCTTATGGCTTCACTCTGGCACAAGAGTTAAACCTCAGCATTGTCTATCCCTTCCTCTTGCCTTGTCCCTGAGCAACTAACCTTGCTTTATTTTCTGACAAACACTCCTTTTCATCCTTCTTATTTTCTTTAAACTACCTTTGTGCAATAGCCTTTCTTCCTAAAAGGCAGATCTTCCAATGTATCAAACTTTATGTGTATCTCGAATTGCAGCCACATTCGTCTTGCATTTGCATCAACCAGCTTTCATCTTCAAGTGCTTCTGAAATTTCTTGGGTTTAGGTTGAGTACAGGTAAACAAAGCAAATAATAAATCAAGATGGAAGTCCTTATGTATTAGTTCTCTTTTGCTTTTGAACATAGCTAACATAAAAGCATGAGCTCCAGACTTGTATTGACTTTGACTTCTTGTTTGATCTGCTGAGATTGGTCTCCTTAGAATGAAGAGCTGAAGGTTGTTAGAGGAATCTTGATGGGGGATAGGACTAACATTCACAACTAGGTTCAAAGTTTGTGAAGTCATCCACTGCACCCTCATAAATCATTAAGATGAAGTAGTAAAGATACCATCGTAGAAATATTTGATAAATATCCTTCATCGGGGAGGTATTTCTGAATCATCTTCTTTCAGGATTTGTTAGATCATGTAAGAGATAGTCCCTCATGAGGTCTAGAGTACTAACTGGTATGCTAATTAGTATAACTAGGTTTAGTACGGCTAGCTTTATGTGGTGTCGCTAACAGTACTAAAATGTTAGTATGTAGTCTTAGCAGCTCCTTCTGTATAAGAACCTAGGTCTCTGTTTTCTTGTTCATACTTCTGCTGGAGAGCTTCAGCTTCCTCATTAGATAAAATCTTCCTTTTCTTGCCTCTTAAGTCTTTCACGTTCATCTTAAAAGACTTTTTCTTCCTCTCTTGGGACTTCTCTCTTATCATTCTATTTTTAAAGCAGGTGTGATTGTTGAAGAATATAAGAAGGCATATTGGCAGTACAATAAGCAGTTTGAGCAGAGATGCATCCTCTTTTTCAGATTCCCAGTCATCAAATAGTGTCTTCTGTACTGCATTTGGTTTGGCTTTTGTTGACCTTCAATGTAGGTAGCTTGATTCTCCGAATCTAACAGGATGATTTATTCATTGTAAATCTGTTATAGTAATCAAGATCAATAAAGCAGTTGGTCCGTTTCCTTGCAACATTTGGTTTTGTTCTCTAAAAAAGGTGATGTGACAGGTTTTCTTTTGACTCTTTTGGTTTCTAAATTGTTTATCCCCTAAAAGCCCTTGCTTTGTTAGAGAATACCCAACTAAAAACCCTTCATCATTTTCCAGCAAACTTGCCCAGTATGGTCAATGGTATCAAGATGGTTACCATTGCACCAAAAAGGTCTTTATTTAACGTATATTTGGTATTCTTGACCAGTTAAAAGTTTATAAGGAGGGTGTCTTATGATGAAGCTTGGTCACTTATACCCTATTACTAGACTATCATAACGCAAGCAGTACTAACTGCTTCAGCTCAAAAAGTTGTTAGGTAAGAAGAATCTGCAAGCATGGTTCTAGTAGCACTTCAATAGGGTCCTGTTCCTTTCTCTCAGTAACTCCATTTTTGTGGGTGGAGTTTGGCATTACTGTATTCCCTCTTGATCCCCTTTGACCCTTTGATTCAATACATCCTTGTTCTTAATTCTTACATTTTCACTTTCTAATAGTTTTAACGTTGTGATTATTTGGTTTTCAATCTGTCTTATAAAGTCCCTTAAGGATTCCAACTAGTTTCATCCTTAGTTCTTATGAAAACTACCCAACCTTAACCTGCTAAAAATCATCTAGTCTGATAAACTAGGTATTAGGTCTTTATGTTTCAATTCCTTACAGTTGTAGGTCCAAAACAAAATCATATGAAGAGTGTAAAGAGTGGTATGAGCTTACTGGTTTGGCCTGTACAGGAGGCCCTTGTATTGCTTCCTTTCTGACAAGCAACACAAGTAGTGGTATTTTTTAAAAATCTAGATCTTTGAAGGTAAACCTCTTACAAGGTTTCCCTTTACAAGTTTGTTTAAGTTTTTGAAATTGACATGACCCAACCTCCTATGCCATTTGTTAGATTCATCAGTTGTGGCCTTTGCAATTAAACAAGCTAATCCTCCTGAAGGAACAATGTTCTCTAAATTGAAACTGTACATATTGTTTTGTCTGGGGATTTTAAGTAATACTTGATTTTCATCAGGTAACTTAAATTCAGGAGACAAAACAAGACATTCAGAGTCAGTAAACAGAACCTTGTTCTTTTTGTCACACATTTGTGACACAGAAAAAAGATTGAAATGCTGAAGTTCTTTCACAAAGCACACATCCTCAAAATCTAACTTTCCAGTTTTTATTTTACCTTTACCAGTGATATAACCTTTACTACCTCCAAAAGCAACAGGGCCACCATTAAAGTCTTGAAATTCAGCAAGGTAGGCCTTGTTCCCAGTCATGTGCCTGGAACATCCACTATCAACAATTCCTTTATTCTTTAGAGCTCTATGTGGATAATCCTGCACATTAAAAGAAAGAGATTAGATTCTCTTAGGGACCCAAGCCTGTTTGGGCTTGAGTCTGCCTAGTGGATCTTTAAAAGTATAACAATTTCTAAGACTGGATCCACCATTGTATTTGGATCCACCATGGTATCTTTGTGGTCTCCAATTACAACCTGCTGAGGGCTTAACAGCAGTTTCCCTTTTTCCCCCAATAGTACTAACTGCATTCACCTTAGCAGTATTAACTGGAATTTTACCAGTTCTAGTTAGTACTGCTGAAGGAACAAATTGGTTTTGTTTATTCACTCTTTGCACATTATTCCAACCATTGTTTAACTCAGCTTTTCTTGCCATCCTCTTCTCATGGAAATCACAATCTCTAATTAAATGATTAAGACTACCACATACAAAACATGCTCTTACAGTAAACCCATACCCCAACTCTTTCTTGTCAACTTTAGGTATTTGACTATGTGTGTATTGATTCTTAACAGTTTCCCTAGGAGTTTTTACTTGCTTATTAGCAAAACTAGGTGTTTCTTGTTGTTTTGTTGGTATAGACACTGTAGGTACCGATTAATACTTCACTTCATATAATCACAACACAAATCGGAACTAGAAACTAGAAAGGAGAAAGATGGTGTAGAGAGAGAGAGGAGAGAGAGATAAGAGAAAAAGATATATTAGATTTAGATATTTGTGATTACCTAGATATTTTCTTATGAAAATATCTATATATATATCCCTACGACGCGTGGGATATTTAACTAGGACCCGGGCTTGGGTTTTGTTTGGGATTAAACCCGAAACATATACAATATTAGATTATCTATCGAGCCCGATTCCCGATAATATTCTATTACAACGTTAACGATTTTTCTAGAATTTCTCAGATGGACAATCATATCTTTCAAAATTGTGGATTCAACACTCCTTCCATCACTAATGTTTTCCAAAAGACAACTATTTCTCAATTGGTCCTATTTTTCGAGGGGGAGTTTTTCGAAAAACAAAGTTTTATGTTCTTGGATACATCATATCAATGACAATTATTATGTATTTCAAACATATCAAATGTTCCAAACCATTCATGCTTATAATATTTTTCTCCCACAGAATTTTTCAGACATATTTTAATCACAAGGTATTCAAAACTATAGTGTTTATTATTTAAATTAAGGGAGAAAATGTAAGTAATAATATGTTACTAAGTCGAATCAATGTGCTGAGAAGGTTTTATGGTTCGATCTTATACCCCAATAAAATCTAATTTCACGACGAATCTGAAGTTCATATGGTGGTTAGTTAGGAATCAATCCTATGATCCAACCAGAAACACGGAGGATCTACCCAAGGATAATCCAATGTAAGAAATAGCAGTTCTTAGGTATGATTGGAGATGAATGTATATGGGAATAATGCCGACTAAGATTGAGTTAAACACTGGACACATCAAAAAAGGTGTTAGTAATGACGTCTTGGTAAGCATTGAAGGCGTTAAAGAATGAAAAAGAAATGTATGGATAAAGGGTCTAAAGAAGAAGTCCTCCCACAACTAAGGCAGAAACGGGTTCAATAACATATGCTGTCAGAATACAGTTGATTGCTGACATTGAATAACGACCATCAATGGGACCCAGTGATACAATGCACAACCCCTTCGCTATTCGGGTTTTCTCAACAGAAACTTGCTCTCATTTGTCACTGGAGATACACACGTTATCTATTACATTTGTGAGATAAGTTGATTTTGAATAGGTGGCAATCTGCTCAGCCTCGAGTACTTAACCAAAATGCTATATTTCGAGTCTAGAGCCAAGAGATCAATAAAAATCTCGTTAGGACACATTCCATTTCAAACACTTGTTGAACATCATCAAGTTCACAAGTTGTTATCAAGAGTCCTACGCAATATCATTGTGATATTTGCCAGAACATCCGAGTGATACTAATGTATTCACAATGAAGATGGAAATCCTGCTTGAGCCAGCATCAAACAAGCTCTTGGTAGGTGACTTGCGAGATTCTATATGAATCAAACTTGTGACAACTGGATATCGATTTGGTCCAGTAAATGATTTGACGGTTGATGAATTTTGATAAAAACATGACACTCTCGATGTGTTACAAACTAATCTCTTAACGCGAGTGACACGTCGATTGATTTTCAAATCAATTTTATCGTTTTTCATATGTAAAACTGCAGGTCAAACGGTGGTAACGACAACCTCAATCCCATTCAAATGCTCATCTACAAAGATATACTATTAGAAAGCTCAGATTAAAGACAATGACTTCCGCAAACTCTGATTTGAAGCTTTCAAGATAACGCAAAAGTATGAGGATTGTTGGTCAAAGACACAAGATCTCTTTAGCAAGATGGCAGAGACGTAAAACAATAACATAGGCGCAAATTTCTAAATCGCAAAAGTCTTGAAGGAACAAACCTACAACAAGAACAAGAAATAGACCATGGACCAAATGAGCTTAATCGAACAAAAGCTATTCTCATTTATTCATTAAGAGTTGACAATCAATGAAACTCACTTCGGGGGAGATTGTTAGCCTCTAATATTGAACCGAACAGGAATGTATCGTTCATACGTGTACGAGTCTCATGTTCATTTAATAGTTAATGTTGTATGAGTATATTATCGGGAATCAGCTAGTTGCTAATCTATTCTTTGTATATGTTTTGGGTTTAATCCCAAGCAAAACCCGAGCACGCGGTCCTAGTTAAATTATCGCGTGTCATTTAAAGCGTACGGGTATAATAAAACTCTTTTCTATTTAGAAAAGCAGTTGTTGTTTAAAATAATAAATCTTTCCTTTCCAAAATTCTCTCATCTCTCTCTCTCTCTTCTTTCTCTCTCTAAAACAACTCACCTCCTTTCTCTTTTCTAGATCAAATTCGTGTATGATATATATGTTATGAAGTGATTACGGGATCCTACATCCTCTGAAAATGATAAATATATCCAAGTATGGCGAATGAAAATACACCGTTAAATACCTAACGACTCAATGCATAAACTACAATAAATTGCTATATTATATATACTATTATCACTTGTGTGGTGGTGCACATGTTTAATGTATTTGTCGTGCTTAATGGCTCTTGGGAAGGTATACGATTACACACGTTTAAATATATGTATAAACGTTATTAATAATTATTCATATTTATTAAGTCGTGGTTTAACTCATATAATATCCGGTAAATATATAACTCATTCGGTATGTTAAGTGGTTATTAAAATCACCTTTGTTCATGAAATACCCTTAGGTTTTCTATATTACAAAAATAATCCCTATGTTTATGAAAATAAAACATTTACACTTTAAACCTCTAGGTTTCCATAATTACACCTTTAGTCCTTTAGCTTAACAACAATTTGCACTTTAAGTCTTTATATGTTTCAAACAGCGCCTTAAGTTTCAGAAATGTCAAGACAACCCTTAGAATTTATAGAAATTGTTTTGAACAGTTTTATCACCTATGTTTTCAAGTTTGCACATTTAGTCCCTTAATTTAAAAAGTCACATTTTAAGTCAATTAAAGTTCTAGCAAGTGCATTGGTTTTAATGGCTCCAATAAGCATATATAGCTGGGTCAGCTTTTAATTAAGCTTAGATGAGGCTAAATTTGGCTTATTGGGCCCTTATTAGACTTGTAAAGTCCATTAAGCTTAATAATGGTCCATTTTAGATTCCAAAGCACTTAAGCACTTATTTGGCTTATATTAAGCTTATGGGAGACTGTTTGGTTGAAAAAAAGCTAGGGTGGCATATCTTGAGCTTATCCGAGCTTATTGGGCTTGTTAGCCCCATCTAACCTTATCCCGAATATTTTAAAGTACATTGGGGCTTTCTCTTCAGATTCAACATATTTTCTTATAAGCATTAAGCACTTATGATTCATAAATTAATTATTTTCACTGTATGGCTTATTCAATAAGCTAGTAAGCTTGTTGATGGGCTTTTGAGTCGATTAAGAGATCGATAAGGCCCTTTAAGCTTTTGGACTCACTCCTCTAAGGTCCATTAGCTTTTCTAAAGTTATTATAAGTCCTATAAGCTGTTTAAGCTCGCAAATAAGCTGTCCAAGCTTATTTGTGGCTTATGGGTTTTCCTTGGTCATGGTAATGGGCTATCAAGCCCATTAAGGGTTCAGTTTGGTTTTTAAAAATACTTTAGGGTCCATGTGAGCCAAATAAGCATTTTAGACTTTCTAATAAGCACAAAGTGCTTATTATAATTCTGTAGACCCATAAGCCAAGCCTGTTGGGCCTGTTTTGGGTCATACGTGGGCCATTGGTCCCAATAGGGTCCGATTAGTTTATTAAGTTTGCTTGTAGGGTTTCGTTAGGTCTCGTTGAGCTACTAGGAATCATTGTAAGCTTATTTAGTACTCGAAATGGTTGTGTTCGTCACATGAAAAAGTCTAGTAACGTCGTATACACTTTCCCAAGCCACACCATTACATTTTCTTTGAATGTTTACGTGTGGTTTATAAAATATTCGTGTGTGTGAGTTAATGTTCACGTTGGTGTTTACATTTGTATCTAAAACATTCACGTTTAAGACCTTGCTTGTTATTAAGTCCTCTTTATACACGTTTCCTTATATCCTAGCACGACACAGGTCGAACACATTGCATATATCGGTACGTTGTCTCGTATGGGTTTAACCATGTGTGTTCTCCCGGCTAGGAAGCTTGCTAATTACATAAAAACTTGGCCTACATGACTAGATATCAAAGAAATAACTATAATATGAAGTGTATAGGTTCGTGTGCGACTTACAATGAGTCCTAGTGACTTGTTTCGAGTGTATGCGAGCAATGTGGCAACCCACGTGTGTAAATACATGATCAACAACCAAATCTTAAGATTCAAAGCTTTGTGATACCCACCTTAGCTCGTGTATTCTTGTGAACTTGTATGAAATGCCTTGTGTTATTCTTGTTAAGGGTTTCATGTGAGGTGTTTGTTTATGGTTTATGGACTCGAGACAAAAGATGAGATTTAGTATTGTTTTTTTGTTTTTTTGTTGTGACTTTGTAAGTGGTGTTATATGGTAAGTGTGGATGAGTATTTCTAGGCAAGTAAATAGTTACAATTCCTTGTTCTTTAACAAACCAAAAAACACGGCCGCCTGAGAATTGGCCCTATGGGGGTTATTTGTTGGTTTTGTGAGTGTTTATCTGTTTTGTGCACTCTCTACATAGGTTTGTGGTGGGGAGGGAGGTGGGGTTAATACTCGAAACTAGGTTCTCTTTTATGATTACTCGATATTTGTTACAAGTGTTTTCTTCTCCAAGATTTAAATATGAAAATAATTTGTAAGAGAGTGTGTATGATTATAATTACATCGCATTGGTGCCAAAACCCCAGAAGAGGGAAGAAAACTAAGGGCAAACCGCACCAACGCGGATCTGAGACACACCAGAGGAATCCTAGACAGATGATATCATGAGTCTTTATCACATTGAGGTCGCTAGCTTCACTAGGACATCATTAAGTCCAAACCCCTCTAATTAAAACTTTGATGTACATGTCACATTAGCAGATTTCTTAAGGACATTTTCTAATGGCCCCTGTCTCACCCGCTTTCCACTATTTGGCCCTCCAGTCTGGAGCTATTAACAACTAGAGTGATTAAATTTTTTGTTTAAGGTTTTAAAAGTGGGTCTTTGGCTTGGAGTTAGGTAAGTGTAGTTTTTCCCGGGGTTTTGTGTCTAAATGTAATTTTATTGCGAAACATAAGCTTTTACGTGACCAATAAAAAAAATATTACCCTCTAAGGTTAATAATTATTCTCTTTAATAATTATATACAACTTGTTTGACGTAAACCTTAATTTATTTGGTGACCGTTTACGTTACATGATTATTTCTAGTCTACGCGATTTAGCATTTCTTAAAAGTTTATTATAAAGTAAAACGAGTATCGGACTCAAAATAAATATTGACGAATAATAGAGTCGTAACAAAAATGACCAGAAATTAAGAAGTGATAACATCATCAAATTTTTCCCCCACTTAAATCCTACTTGATCCTCAAGTAGACTTTAGAAAAAGTTTTTGTTTATGAAATGTGTCTCAACCGAGTTTCTGGTTTTTTCCGTTTAAAGCATCATTTTGTCTTATCACCTGATACATAACCAAGCTCATCACAAAATATGGAAATGAAATCCCTCAGACACTTAACTAATCTTGGGGTTGCAAACATATTATTGGTACGCTTAATTTCATTGGTCGTTGATAAGTTTTCATCATAAGGTTGGCCAAGATACGCATCTCTATTGCCTAAGCTAAGGAGACTTGAAGAAAACAAGTCAAAAGATAAATTGGGTTAAGAAGGCTAGGGATTGATCATTCAAACAGTCTTTCACAAAAGTACTCACTCCAAACTAGGAAGTTGCATCAAACATTCACGCACTGTATTGATAGATTAGACATTATTCAATCCGATTCATCCATGTTCATGTTTAAAACAGCTTTTGGATGAAAAGAACGATATAGGGTAGGGAGCTTTTAACTTTCACCAAAAGTCGTCATCCAACAAGGAAACTGGGACACGCACACATGGCCGTAACAACGGAATAGACATGCATGCTCGTACAAGTCCTTGTTCGTGTAGATCTTAAGGTTAGCATCTAGGAAAGGGAAGTAAAAATGGAGGTGTATTGTTGTTGATAAACAAAATTCTCGAAACAAATAGGGTTTGCCAACAAATAAGTTCGTTACTTAGTATTACTTCCCCCGATTGTTCCATGATAAAGACTCGACATATAGACAATCTCTCGATCATTGAATGACATAGACAACTCTAAGTTGGCGTTCCTTATTATGGTCTAACTTCCTTACATCCTTGCTCTTTACATTACTTTTACAGAATTAGTGGTTTGAATATCGGCACTTTTTACAAGACTTTACATCGTTGATTTTTGTAACGTATCAACGAATAATCGATCCTTCTAAGTAATTCCTTCGGTATAAACTTCTTTTGAACCGGCTATTTTTCTTCCTTCTTTTTTGCCAATTACATCATAAATCACTGATTTTAATTTCACCGTTTTAACTATCATAATTCATTCCGCAATAATCTTTTCCTTTATGCTTCTTCTTCAGACATGATCATTAATCGGATGTTGCGAAACTTAGTCTACATATTTTTCCAATTGCATTGTAAGATTTCCACGACCATTACATGAGATAGAAATTTTCACTTGACATCGGAAAAATACAAAACTTTACACGAAAGCAACTAGCAACTTTGATTAAAATTTGCTTTAATCTACCACGGTAGGCTTAAGGGTTCAAAGGTGTAAACGAAAAACATATAAATATGGGTGTTGAAAAAGAAAAGGAATGGCTCAACAGGTTGTTCTAGGGGATCTTACTCTAAAAACGAGAGTAAACAAAGGGTTACATGGGGTTTAACTAACCAGTATAGTTAGTTAATTTTACAACATGTAGGATATTTGGTTTAATCCTAGAAATTTATCAATTGAACATGTTCCTCCATCTAAATCCATAGTACTCATCATTGCGGTCTCGAGTGATATACCAGGCCACGTTTTAAAGTCCACTACATCACCGGCATACTCATAATTATGTAGAATTTTTAGTAAGCAATTGGAAACAGAATAGGCTTAATTCCCACAATATGTATCAAGGGTTATAGTGCGCTAGGTAATGTAACTAGTGATTTTTACAAAAGTCATGCTAATTTTTTTTTAATTTGCCCTATTTTTAAGCACTTTTAAGCACGTAGTAAGTTATTTTGTAAAAATAAGTTAAGTACTTCTCTTAATTCTTCATCCCCGCCACTTAAATTATGACAACGTCCTTTTGTTGTATAAAAAAACAATAAATATAGGGAAAATAGAATTACAAACGAAAAAACTCCCTATGTTTTGATCGTGATAATTCTCACATGATGAGTTCTTGAGCAATATAGTGTGTTGACCAGGGCTTCATAATGCCCGAATAAGTTCAACACATGTCTTTTTAAATTTACCATATCATAGTTTTTAGCAGGTCCTGCATAAAAGTAGAAGAAAGTGCAATTTCTACTCGGATATGGTACAAGAAAACGATTAAACAACATACTGTAAAACGGATCAATACACGTAATCCCAAACCTAGGTTACGCCGTTTAGTTCCTGTAAAACAATTTAAAGTACTGGAAATTAAATATTATGTTTTTTTTAAACTGATATTGTCTAGACAGTCATTTACGTTCCATTGTCAAAAAGGGGTTGTTACGCCGTTTTATAGAGCGTGTCTAGAAGACAGACTATGCAACAATAAATTAAAATGCGACAAACAATTAAAATGACCGGGGTTTGGTCTCCCGAAGATAAAGAAGCCTTTTGTTGTAGCTGGTCTTTAATTTTGACCTTTCTCCTTCATTTCATTTGGTACTGTTACCTCCTATCCATGATCTTTTTTTGTTGCAAGAGTCTTGGGTAGATGCAAGACAATCTGTAATGAGTTCTTTCATCGTACTATTTTGCGTGGACCAATTAGTAAGGAATTCTTCATTCATTTGCCTCATGAATTCATACGACTGTGATCTTTAGTTTGCTTAGCATCGTCTGGCGATGTCGATGTCAGTGGCGACATGGGATGTACGTAGAATATTCCCTTTCAGATAATTATCGTAGATGTTCTTCTGGATTCTGTGCGTTTAACTATTGTTTTTTAAAATGTATCGAACATGTCTTTTTGGTTGCTTCCTAGCATGGTTCTTTGTATACGTCATGTCTCTAATCGTTCTTAGTACGTTCACTCACATAATTTCCTCATAGACCATTTTTTGGTATTTTTGTCAATCTCCCATTAGTTTTCAAATTTAGACGCCAACCAATATATGTATTCTATGTAATTCGTTCCGTTGTCCACCGGTCATCAGGGATTTTTTGCTATTGCAAGTATGAGTCAATGGGTAATATTGATATGAAAAAATTTTATCAGTCAGTTCGCTCCAGTAATAGTTGTTCCATTTAATTTCATATTGTTCCACATGGTCTTCTGCATCTCCCACTAAGTGATTTGAGAAGAATGTAATCGTTAGTTCATTCTTTTCCATGTTAGTAATTTTTAATCCATTCGGTTATTTTCGAGGCACCTTTGCAATGTGGTCAATATCGTCCCCTCCATCCATGCATTAAGGCGTTGTCATGTATATTTTCAAAAATTTTCACTGGTTTTTTTTTGAGAATTTGTGATCATTGTGAGGTTAGTTTTGCTCTCTATTTCTGTTCTTTGTGTTATCACGCCTTGTTAACATCCTGAGTCGATACTAGAAATGCGCTTGCTCAAAAATAAGAGGAAATGTTAGTAAGATATAGAAGATTTAAGCATGAGGAATCATCGATATTGCTATTGTATCAGTGGAATATACCACCGTATCCAATTAATAAGAATACGCCTTATAGGTTGTTGAATGCTTAGTACGGCCGTATTGTTCTGAATACCTCTCGTATTGTTTAGAAGAAACAATAACGTCAATTTTCAGACTGTAAGAATTCAATACTTTGTCTTTGAGTAGAAGGTTTGTTAGTCATATCTAAACTGGTGGATAGACGGATCAGTGATCTGTCAGAACATAATACTTTTAGAATATAACAATTTTAAATGCGGGAATTTAAACAAGCAAATTTAAACACACAATGCGGATAAATACAACAGAATAAACAAATTTATTACACTAAGCTAAATTAATTAATAGTTATTTATTTTGGTTATTTAATGGTTTAGAAATACTATTATGTATTAGGTTTAATTAATTCACTTCCCGTGCAACGGCTGCAAAAACTCTGATGTGCTGTCGTGTAGGCAATAAATTGATTATCAAGTTTTACATTTATATTTAGCCGACAAACCTAAAACAACACTTTAACGGGCAGTGTACCCGGTCAAGATGGAGTTTCGCGATAAGTAGGGTGTCGAACACTAAGAGTAAAACATTGATCCTATATTCTATTAGTATTTTAACTAGTCTGATTAGTCTATTTACTGGTTAAACCTATGCTATATACATTGTCTAATGATATGGGGTGTTTTTAGCCTAAGAGACTAGCACAGGTTTGGTGACGACAAATATCAATTCAATAAACAATAAACACAAAAGAAGAAAATCAGAAGATAGAAAAGCAGGTACAAGCAAATGATTGAAAAAAAACTGTATCTAGCCATATTAATCCAGTTCAATGTTGGTTTGTTGTGTTGTAGTGCAATGATTTCACTTTTCTTGAAGCGGGCATATCATTCTTAAAGGACTTAAGGGGGACATCATCCTAATGACCTAAAAATGATTAATGTGTCACAATTAACGCTATCCGCATAAAGAATCCTTTAGTTTAATTATTAAATCTATCTTAGGGAATCAGCAGTGGTGATCCGTTAAAACCCTTAGCCCAATGGGACTTTTACCCCCAATTATTCGGTGTTTTATATATTGGTAGTCCATGATCAATTCTTTAACAGCTTAATTGAGTTTGATTGCTCGAAAACATATCGGGTCACCTACCGGCTCAAATAACTCAAATAAGCTAGACTTAAGCAAACTAGTTTAGGAAATAAGCTAGAAAAGTAAAATGGAAAAGACAGTTTACACTACTTGTTTTTTGGACTTTTTGTGTTAAAATGACTTTTTGCAACTTAAATTTAAGACTCAAAATTACTTTTGACATGCTATAATTAGAAACATATTGAAAACTACATTTGATGAGCCTATTCCAACAACAATTAATCCTAAGATAAGCTATATGTTAACCACAAATGGTCTGCATTATCTGATTTTAAGGACTAAACCACACACTAACTATACTTGACTGTTTCTATCTAAATTACACAAAAGGATTTTCCAAAACCAAATGACTCAAAACACATGCATCATGATGCATTAGAAACCAAATCTGATCATAAAATCTATACCTCAAATAGACTTTTAAAGTATTTCCCTAAAAATCATTTTTGAAAAACCAAAGACCTAGCAGACATAAGAAATTTGATTTAACAACCTTCAAATCTTAACAAATTCTATTATTAGCTTATGAAAACTTGTTTTAGGCTTAAAGAGAGCTTATGAAAACTTATTTGATCCCTAAAAACAAACTTAACACCATTTTGATATGTTTAAGTTGCTTAACCCAAACACCCTTTTAGATCTTTAAAAACCATTTATAAGTAGGGTGTCGAACACTAAGAGTGAGAGTAACCTATTATTCTATCAGTATTTTGTTTTATCTAGATTAATTTAATTATTGGTTAAACCTATGCTATACACATTTACTAGAGGTAAAAAAAGGGGGGGGTTTAGCCTGAGAGACTGGCACAGGTTTATGGTGACAAATATCAATTCTAAGCACAATACACACTAAAGCAAATAAACACAAGACAAAAGAGCGGAACGAGCCAAATAATAAAAAACTGTATTAACCATGTTAAATATGATTAAATGTTAGTTTGATTAATTAGTGCAATGGCTGCTTATCTCGAGGCGACATATCATTCTTAAGACTTAGGCAGTACTTCTTCCTATGACCTAGACACGAACAATCCTGTCACGATTAACGCATCCGCATAAAGCATCATTTAGTTTAATTATAATCTACCATATGGAATTAAAGCAGTGGTGATCTTGTTAATACCCTAGCCCATCGGGACTTTACTCACTTATTGCTTGATGTTGTTTTATACACCGGTAGTCCACCACCAAAATCAATACCAATTAATAAATGAACAATACTGGTTGAACAATTATTGGGTCACCTGCCGGTCAACTAAGCTCATAATCAAAGAGTAATGATAAGGTGTCATTTGTGATCCTATTGGTCCGAGCATATAGAACACAACAAGGAGAGTTATCCCGACATCTA